>PVKH010044727.1:0-10577 GCA_004027955.1 Chaetophractus vellerosus | reverse complement strand
TGTGAGTAGTGTTCAGGAACCCCTGGAGGGGCATATCCCTCCTGGGGGCTTGTAGGGAGCAGGACTGGGGAGCCTCAAGTGTGCTTGGAGATGGTGTGACGGGAGCAGTTCTTCTATGATAATCTGGGGGACTTGGGTGGTGTGTTGGGGCCTCTGTTTCCCTCCCTGAGAATGTGACAGGATTTTGTCACAAATCTTGTGGGACTAAAGTGCCTTAGGAAGAGGTAACAGCTCCGGTTTTATTTGCTCTTTCCTATTTTATTTTTTCTTTAAGCACAAAATTACCCCCCGGGAATCAAAGCAGCCTGAGTTCCTGGCTCTGTTTTGCTAAGACTAAATTTTCCCTGGAAAGAGCTCCTTAAGAGGTGAGCAAGGAAAGAAAGGAGAAAGGGAAGGAAAAAAGCAAATAAAGAGCAGGACTTCCAGCAAGCCCAGCCAGCGCTTGCTTGGGTGTTCTTTCTTGCTTGAATCTTATAGGCACCACCCTTAAGAACAGATCCCAGCATAGGATCATAGGAAATCTGTCCACTCAGCATAGATATGCTTCCTTCCTGATAAGGATGAGAAAGAAGAAAAAGCTGGGGTTAAAAGTGCATGTTGTTTCTGGGGCTGCACCGTGTTTGTTCTGAAACAGCCGGGCGTCTTGGTTTTTTACTTGTCATTATCTGAGCCACAAACCCCATGGCAATGGGCTCCCAGGGGCAAATGATTCTGGACGTGACACAGAGCTCCTAGGAGCCTCTTGACCCAGCTTGGGGCAGAAGCCAGGGAATGGCAGCTTTGTCTTGGGATTGCTGGCTGGCAGGCAGGGAAGTGAGGACTTCTTAGGAGCATCTGTCTTTACATGCCCGGAGGCACGAGACTTCAGGAGGTGAGATGAGACCTCATGAGATGAGGATGGACAGAAATGTACAGACTTGACAAAACAGCAGCTTTTTAGGAGCAGCATACCTGTGAGAGCTTAGTGCTTCCCTCTGTGCTGGTTACCTGTCATCTGAGCTCTACCTGAGAGGTGATGCTCCATTGCTGCAAGTAGCTAGCAAGTGTCTGAGAATGAAACAGGATAGGTGGGGTGGTGAGAACGCTAAATTCAATACCTTGTTGTCTAGAAGAGGAACGCAGCCCTAAGGCATATCCCTTCCCGTAACCCACCCATTTTAGTCAATACTTGCCACCTACCTGTGGCATGCCTGCCTTGGGATGAATTCTTCTTTAGTGATTTACTGCCCAGATGGCAAGAGTGTTTCTGAGATGGCAAGAGTGTTTCTTCTGAATTTTGCCTAGGTGGCAACTGGACAGCCCAAAGACAATAACGAAGGGAGAAGTAGCTCGGAGGGGCCCGATAATCCTTAAAACAAAGTACTTGCCTCCTCCCTGTTCCATCTCTGCCTTTTGAAAGCAAACCTCCAGGGGCATGGTGGCCTTAGCCCAACTCCAAAGGACCCCGATTCCTTCCTGCAGCACCAGTGCTCAGTGCACTCCTTTCCTCATGGTGACATCAACGATTCCCTGCTTTGTTTCTATAATGTGGTAGGTGAGAGTCTCAAACCCATAAAAGTTGAAAAACAAAATTCAGCTGCCCTCTTTTACTAGCCCAGGATCTGAAAAACCCATTTATTCCTGACATGAGATCTCTTTTACCTTTTGCTGTGGAAAAGCCTCAGGGAGGATGCGTGCCCTTTTGGCAACCACAGCTGCTGACAGAGCTAGAAAGAACCTTCATATGTTTTGCAAGGATATTTGAGTTGTTGAGCATTCACATTTAGGAGGGAACACAGAGGAACAGAGTGGAGAAGGAAAATAGTTCTTCAAGTAGTGGGCTGGAATTCTGAATCTGGCTCTGTCAAGAAAAGCTTGGAAATTTATTTTCTCTGTCTAAATACTTAAAAAAAAAAAAGTATTTGGTGCAATGTAAACAGCCACTGGGATGCAATGAGAGATTGTGGTTGCTCACTGGCATGTGACACATGTTGGAGGATGAGAACCCAAACATTAGGCCAAGTGATAACCCGACATAAACAGCATGTGAAGGGAGAAACCCAATGCCACTGACCTCACCAAAGAGCAGTAGCTCCGCCAGTGTGACTGCCTAAGAGGAAAACCTCATTTAAAATATGTGACCCTTGGGAATGAAACCTCAATATGGATAACTTCGCAAGTGTTGCTTCCAGCAGACAGCATGTAGGGAATGGACATAAATGCAACTAGAGAAGATAATTTGAAGCACAGACATTCAGTGGGCAGGGGCAGCCAGCTGAGAAAGGCCGGAAGGGAAGAAAAGCAAGTGGGAAGGCATGGCAAGAGGAATTAACTGTTTATAATAGGATGTGTTAGCAAATTCCAAAGAAAGAGCTCTGAGAATTGGTTCTTCTTGGCAGGGGTGGATTGTTGTGGGGATCATGAAGAGGGTGTTTCCTTAGTAGATACTCTGAGAGCCCCTGGCTTCTTCCACAGGAAAATAATTTAATGGTGGAATCATGAAATTTAGAGCTGGGAGGGACTTTAGAGATCACTTAGTCTTAGTCCTTTTGATCTCAGGGGATGACTAGATTAAAAATCTAGCTAACATTTAGTAAGTACTTATGATGTGTTTGAGCTAAATATTTCACATGTGTTAATTCTCAGACCACCCCAATAACGTTAGTGCTATTATTGTCCCCATTTTGCAGATGAGGTTCCAAGAGATCTTGACCTGTTAAAGGATACACAGGCAGATGAGTGGCACCCTGGGGAGAGCCCAGGCTTTCTAATTCCTGAGCCCAAGCTCACCTGTTACATAGCTGACTTAAGTGCTCACATCTAGCAGACTTTTATTTTTTGAATTATAGACTTTTTTAAGATTATAGAAGTTGTGAATTTACAAAACAATCATGCATAATATGCAGAATTCCCATACATCACCCCTCCACCAACACCTTAGATCATTGTAGAACATTTGCTACAGGTTATGAAAGAACATCATCAGTCTATTACCAGCAGGCTGATTTCTGATGCTGATTGACATCTAATCTCAGCAAGGCTTTGGGACACGTAAAGGGAGAGAGAGCCTTGCTTGCCTCACTTTTGGTGCCACTGTTGGCTCTGTCTCGGCTAGCTGTGGTAAAGAGAGACATGGTATTCCTGCACACTGGCAGCCGTTGGGCCGAAAGACCTGCAGTATTTAGTAGTACAAGTGCTTGAAAACGTTTCGAATCTAAATGCCTTTGGGTAGGCTGTGTCCCCTCTACGGTCTGACACCCCATCTTTTCAACTCACATGGTTATATTATCTGCTAGTCCAGGGGTACTTAACCTTTTGTGTTCCACGGACGCCTTTGCCAGTCAGGTGAAAACCACAGACCCCCTCTCAGAAATGTAGTGTCAGATAGTTTTATGACATTCAACTAGCGTCGCGTCTAACAACTACTGTAATTTTGAAGTACGGATGAACGTAAGTGATTTTTCAAGATATTCAACAACTGTAATGTGATATGAAATGAATACTACTGTAATTTGTTGCATACATTCATAAGTGAAGGAAATGCTAGATTTCAGTTAGAGGTCAGGGAAAATAAAGATAATAAGTTGACTGTTTTCAATTCAAGCTCACAGACTCCCTGAAATCTTTCCACGGACCCCTTGTGTTAAGAACCCCTGTGCTAGTCCCTATTGGCATGTGTTTTTGGCCTCCAGTTCCTGAGAAGGAGGGAGCAGGAAGGGAGAGTGAAAGAGAGAGGGTGGAAAGCTGGATGCACAATGGGGTGGGAGGGGAGAAATACAAGGGAATAAACTAAGTATTGATTGGCTGACAGGACTTTTAAAAGCAGGAGCATCTAATATAGTTAAAGTTGCTCATTTTGTGGAACATAAGCTCACCCTTCTCTGTGACCTCCAACTCTTTGATAAAATGTTTTATTCTCATGAGTGCCCTTGAGAGTGATCTTCAGGTGGAAACTGAGGAAGAGGCTGGGTGTTATGTCTAGATCAATAAGTTGTAGACAAAGACTGCACCTTTGGACCCAAGAGTCCAGAGGCAGAGGTGACCTATAGCCTGTAAGTCCCTTGGAAATATGCTGAAGCCTTAGGGAGGGCTTTGGAATGGCACTGGCATGGACTGGGGGTTTGACGTCATGTTATCTACATCTGGGTTACACTGGCTAGACAGAAATGACTGAGATAATGGAATCTGGGGCAGCTTAATGGCTGGCCCTAAATCAGAAAATTATTTCCATCTGCCTCACTGTGGGTGACCAATCCCAATGCAAGAGCAAACATCTCTACCTGCTTCCCCTGAGACCAGCTCTAGAAGCTGCAATTTATTTGGGGGAGGGGGGTGCAAATTGAGGAAAGTGCCATTTCAATGATAATTGAGGGAAGTTTATGTGGGAGGGCCTGTCACTCTCAATCAGTGGATGTTTTACAGTCACAAGAGTTCAGCCTCCCTCCCTACTTGTTTTATTTTAAAGGGGGAGGGAATGCAATATTTACATTGTCCACTTTCTGAATTCTAGAGTAGAAAGCCCTGGGACCAGCTGGAACATTGAAAGCTATCAGATCAGTGGCAGAAAGTATCTCAGATCCCAGGCCTGGTCCATATTTAAGGAATTATGTTTGTCATTCATCACAAGAGCTGAGCCAAAACATTAAATTTATAATGGAGAGAAAGAAGTAAAAAAGGAGGACAAACCAAACCTCATATCTGTAAATAAAACCACTCAAGGAAGGGAGGGACTTTGAGTTGGCTGGAGACTTTCTACTCTCTTAAGTAACATTTCTTTCTACTATACCCCACCCCTCTACTCCTTTTTTTGTTTTTTTTTCCTAGATTGCAATTATCTGAGACAGACACAGAGGCCCTATGGGTTAAGAGTAGGCAGGGGGAACACATTTAAGTCCTTTATAATGGAAACTCCAGCAGTGTTTGGTGAAGGGCTTCTAGCTTATTGTACCTAAGAGACCTAATCCTAAGTCTGGCCATGTGAGTAATTTATTGAGTTTGTGGCTATGCCAGGCATTCTTCTATATGCTCCACATATATTTATTTAATCCTCACAATAAACCTAGGAGGCAAGCACTATTATTAATATCCTCAGTTCATTCCCCCATGAAGGAACTTAGGCAGACAGGGGTTTGCTCCTGTGACTGGATGCTTGCATTTTGAACCCAGATAGTCTGACACCATAACGTATAACCTGAAACACTATACAGCATTGCCACAGTGAGCAGCAGGTCCCACCATGCCCGGCTGGCTGCATTTTGGCTGAAAGAAAAAAGAAAGCTAAAAGGGAGTTGTCCTGACCATGGTGGTTAAGAAAGGTTGTTATCTCTTGGACGTTCCAAATCCTCAGATAGGCCAAATAAAGATCATGCATCTACCTCTGTGGAGGCCAAGTGGACAGCAGAGAAAGGACAGGTCATCACCAGCCTGAGTGGGGCCATGTGGTACCCAAGAGGAGTCATTCCCCAAAGGAGATGGAGGTGCTAAGCAGACCAAAAAACCCAGCCAGTTTCTGGGATAGCTGTCCACAGTATCATGCCATCTCACTGTGGTTAGATGTGGGAAGTGAGAACTGCTTTGTCCCATGGCACAGCTTTTATAATCAAAAGTGTCTATTTGCAGAGGGACAGAATTGAGGATGAGACATATTTCAGGTCTTCCCTGACACCCTGTATCCCTGCTCCTTTGTGGATTTGTTCTTCAAGGTCATCAATGTATAAACTCAGGCCGTGGGATGGGAGGAGCAGGCCTGGAATGAATAGGGTAAATGTTTATTTCTTTTTTTGACATAACACAAGTGATAGAGATCACAGAGGATGGAGACTTGTTTACCTTCTACTAACACCAAGATGGATTTTATTCAATTCAATTCAACCTTGAATGAGGACCTACTGTCTACCAGATGTCAGTGTCCTTGGTCTTATTTCAAATGGTTAATAGGAACACCCCTCTTGACCCAGCAGCAAATGAAGACACCTATTTCTGCCACCTTCTGCCTCTGGAGGTGGAGAAAAGTCTTTCTTCCTGCAGTCTGAGCATCTTCATTTCTGCCCTCTGTGAGATTCTGAATGTTGGAGAGAGTTGGGTTAGTGGTTTGGCAGCATCCTTTGTGCAAGTAGAAGTCTAGTCAGTCTGATTGGAAAGTCAGGATTGCTGCTGCTAGAAGAGTGAGGAACACATTCAGGCAACTTAACTCATGGGGAGACACAGCAATTGTCCTCATAAGATAAATTCACAATTGATTAAAAGGTTTTTCCAGGTGGTTTAATGGAAAACCAATGGCGGGGGTGGTGGGCTTGGCCCAGTTTGTTTCAAACCAATTGAGTTGTTAAAGAGCTCGAGGAACTAAAGTGTCAATGCCTTTTTTTAAAAAATGTGTATTTAAAAATTTTTTTAAAAGATATTTAGATTATATAAATGTTACATAAAAAATATAGGGATTACCATATGTCCCACTCCCCATACCTCTCACATTTTCCCACATAAACAACATCCTTCATTAGTGTGGTACATTCATAGCAATTGATAAATGTATTTTGGAGCATTGCTACTGAGCATGGATTATAGTTGACACTGTAGTTTACACTCTCTCCCATACAATTCTGTAGGTTATGGGAAGATATACAATGGCCTATATCTGTCATTGCAATGTCATTCAGGTCAATTCCCAAGTCCCGAAAATGCCCCCATATTACACCTGTTTTTCCCTCTCCTTGCCCTCAGAGCCTCCAGTGGCCACTGCCTCCACATCAATGTTGTAATTTCTTCTGTTGCTAGAATCACAATATGTCTATAGTAAAATACTAGTAAGTCCACTCTAGTCCATAGTTCATTCCCCAATCCTGAGGATTCTGGGATGGTGATGTCCATGCCACCTCTAATTGAGAGGGGGCTTCGATCCCATACAGCCAATGGATGGGGCTCTCTTGCTTGTAGTTGTAGAGTCTCTTGGTTCTTTGGTGTGGTGGTTGTCCACCTCCTTGTTAGTTGTCCTGGATGAGTCCAATGAACTGCAGAGTAGGTGTTGTAACTTCCCTGAGGCTTAGGGCCCAGCTGGCACATGGACAGCCCAAAGATTCAAGTCTCTTGGACATATACCTACCAACTCCAACACCAACTATACGTTCAAATAGAAGGGACAGAAGAGGCATGTGTAGAGAAGTCACAACTGAGTCCAAATCTGTCACACTTGGGAACACAAACTCCAAAGTAGGGCCCGCTGGCAAGGCACCAAACTCCGGAGCTATCTGCCCTGACCATAGGACCTGGGTATCTCCAGAACCCTCAGGAGCCCCACTATTTGGAGTAGTATCCACTTTGGCAGTCAATGAGATCCTGCTGAGATGTCCTTAAGCGTTACCTCTGGGATGACCTCCTGACTGACTTTGAAGTTTCTTAGCCATATAAACTCATTTGTCTTTACTTCTTCCCCCCTTTATTCCAGGACTTTTTCCCATTGCATGTCAATGTTTTGAAAATCCAGTTCCACATCCATTTATTTCATAGGATTCCATTGAATGTCATCAATTAATGCCTCATGTCATGGGATCCTTCCTCAGGAGTCAACAGGGGTGGGGTTTCTGGTGGAAAACACCCTGAGCAAATTGGCTAAGCTAAATTTCTGGCAGGTAACATCTACTCCCTTATATTCCAGTGTCCTTGGCTCACCTGGATGCAAGCAGAAGCTAGGACATGGCTGGGTGGTAAGGACTCTTTGTTGCAGGTCTTTTTTGTCTGGCTTCCAATCTCCCAGTGGGGGGTTGACTGCCTGCCTCCAAATGTGTATTCAGCCTCCTTTCTGTGCAAGCCTGGCTTCCCTGTCTAACCTGCTGGTATAACAGAAGAATGGGTGAGCTTCCCAAGTCTTTATGGAAATGAGAAACAAGCTATGATAAACAAAAATATTCAGCAGTAGTAGGCCCAGTGGATTCCTCCTACTATACACTCCAGATGTCACAGCAAGACATATTTCCAACATTAGTTTTTGCCACAAATAATCTTTACCTTGGGAGTCACACATGCCTCACCATGTCTGTATTTCATGTATTCTTGCAAAAAAACTGTATTATGTACCTACCAGGTGCCAGGCACGATCCTAGGTGCTGAGGATGTGATGATGAATAGGAAAGAATAGGTCCTTTTCTTCAAGGTACTTGCAATCTGTGGGAGAGCTTATGGTTGAGCCTGGCATTTCCCAAAGTGGGTTTCATTGAACACTAATCATAGGAAATATTTATCAAAAAGCAAACAAACCCAGGAATTGATGAAATAAGTCTGGGGGATGTGGAGATTAACTGTGCATAAAGCATAGTGTAGGCTCTGAAAAGTCATGCAATAAAGAAGGCTCTTATTGGTATTTTACAAAGTTGCTTGACCAAAGAACCTTTTTTCCGCATAATTTCTTATACCATCCAGTGGAATCAGTGTTCCATGGAAGACAGATTGGAAAATTCTGATCTCTTGCCCATAATGAATAAAACATTGAAGAATATCTCACCATTACTGAGTATAGGGTAAGAAGGGAATTTGAAAGTCTACAAAGCATGGGCCTCTCTCCAGACTTTTGCTGAGGTACAGGCAGGAAGTCTGACATCCTCGTCACTTCACATTTGCTGAAATGTTGAAAGAACCATGGAAATGATGTGTCCATGTTGCTGTGAGAAAAGCCTTCACCGGCACTGACCTGCATGGTTGATTGAGAAAACTCATTTCCTGTATTCAACTTGTTTAAAGTAATGTGGTTGGTCTGGATCAGTGGCAAAGTGAAGCTCGCTTTGGTGTGGCAATTCTGGGAAGTGGTAAGAGCCATGATTTGGTTTTCCAACAGGATTGTGTCCTTGGTGTCAGCCATACTGTCTCCTCTCCAAAAATAAGGAGAATATTTGAACTTTCTTCTCATCCCTAGGGGTGTGGAGTCCAAGAACCATTCATCACCGCTCAGTCAGCCTCCTCCTTCCCTATTACCACACATGCACATAACGTGTGCACACACACATATCAGTCTTGTCTCCAAACTCTTGGTATTTACCCTTGTGTTTTCCGCTTCCGGTCTAGTCTAGTCACTGTGACCCTGATTTGCACAACCCTGAAGTGATCTGGGCTGTTTGCCTTGGGCCTGTAGCCCATAGAGATAGCATGTGAAGTTGAGCCGTTCATCAACCCTTTGTTTGCTGTTTCTGGGATCTACTTTTTTCCTCGCTTCTGCTAAATCTTGTTCTTGTTGTCATGCTACACAGTTTCTCCCCTGGCCCTAGCATTGCCTGCCTTCTTTTTCTGCCCAGATTTGTTTCAGATTGACTACAGTGGCAATGGGTAAGGAATAGAACCAACTGTTCCTTTAAAGAGCGTCCTTCCTAAGTGGACTTCAGTAAACACATGGCTTTCTCAGCAAAGACTCAGCCCCCACTCACCACATTTATGGAATTCATCTTTTATATAGATGTCTTGGTATGGATGTGTTCAAGTTTGCTAATGAATGCATAGAAGAAAAAAAGCATAGGTGTGCATGAGTATGTGTGTATTAATTGTGTGTATATAAGTAGGAATGTGTAAGTGGTTGTGGTGTAGAGTATTGTCATCTAAAAAATGGACCAGGGTTTGGATCTTGGCTCCATCATTTGTGGCTGGGTTTTTTTGGGCAAGTTGACTTAACCTTTAAAATGTAGCCATATCACCTCTCCAACTGTAGACTGAGGATAATAGTGTCTACAGCATAGGTTTACTGTGAGTAGTAAATGAGAGACACCATTTAAAATGCTTCGGATAGTGCCTGGCAAAAAGGGAGTACTCAGAATTTTTTTCTTTCCTGCCTCTTCACGTTTTACCCATCACCACAAGTCTCACAAGGAATTGAGAAGGAATAATACTGGGTGTTTTCATCAGTAGGAGGATAGAAGTTACGTGGTCCTCTTGAGGCCCTTTTCACCTCAGTCCACAATTCCAATTCTGTTCATCTGTGACTCTGTCAGAAGAAAAATCCTGAAAATTCACCATACACGAATCCCTTGAGACTTGCTTTCTCCTCTTGGATTTATCATGCACCACCCACCTTCCAGCCTTAGGGCAAATGCCTTCCATAAGCTGTGCCTTAATGTCTCCATGTTTGAAATAGGGTCTGTGACAGGTTCTTGCAAGGACTGAGGGGCCATTGCCTTGCAAAGTAGGTGGCCCTGGGTCAGTGAGTTTGCCTCTGAAACATGGAGGCCCCCTTAAAATGCATAGTCTGAAGCTGAGCTCATGACTACCTGTTATGACTCAAAGGTGGAGCCAGCGAGGAATCCTCAGGCAAAAGGAAGTTCCCATTCATCTTGTTCTAGCTTGCAGAGCTGCGGGGAAGGAGGGTAGCTATTAACATAATGACGTCTAGCCTGTCTAAAGCTGCTGCCAGCTCAGGGCTTAAGGACCCATCGGGCATACCCTTACCAATGCATTACCCTCGCCCAATGTCCCTCCACGCCCGGCACCTCTTGTTGAACAGCTGCCTCTGGGAGAAGGAAAATCCATCTTCCTTCATTGAACCTGGTTGTGAAGACAGTAATACTATCTCTGGTAGCTTTTGGCAAAGAGGTGGACAGTGGCACACCAAAATCCCCTGTGGTCCT
>PVKH010044726.1:0-10536 GCA_004027955.1 Chaetophractus vellerosus | reverse complement strand
CATGGAGCCCCGCTGCTCCAAGTTGCAGCAAAAATACCTTCAACTGGCCACTGGTGCAGTATTGATGTTATCTGGAACAAGTAAGTGGTGACAGTCTTTTGTCCCTTTCTCCTTTATGTTGAAGCCCCAGTAACTAGGCATAAGGAATGTAGTGTCACAGAAAGAGGTCAACGTTCTGAAGTTAAGAGTTGTACCATTGCCTGTCATTAATTGTGTGAACTTGAACAGGCCATTTTTCCCACTTAGAACCAGGAATATGGGTGCTTTTGATTACAGGGCTTCTATCAAAATGTTAATGCTGAAATTCTGTATTTCCAGGGTTGCTGTTAAGCCACTGTGGTGGTTTGACGCTGTATGTACCCCAGAAAAATATGTTCTTTAATCCATTTCTATGGCTGTAAACCAGTTGTATGTAGGACTTTTTGATGAGGCAGCTTCAAGGAAGGTATGTTTTAGTTTCCTTGGCTGCTGAAAGCAGATGCTATGAAATGGGTTGGCTTAAACAATGAAAATTTATTAGCTTACAGTTGAAGCTGAGAATATGTTCAAATCAAGACAGCATCAAGGGGATGCTTTTCTTCCTGAAGACTACCTTAGCTCCTCTGCTCCATGGCAAGGCACATGCTGGTCTTTCCCTTTTCTTCCATGCTTTGTTGCTTTTGTCCTGTTTCTGTGGCTTTCTCTCTCTCTCTTAATCTCTCTTCTGTTTATAAAGGACTCCAGTAATAGGATTAAGTCCCATTCTGAATGAGGTGGATCATAACTTGACTGAAGTAGTCTCATCAAAAGATACTACTTACAGTCGGTTATACCCAAAGGCATGGATTAGATTTTAAGAAAATGTTTTTTTTTCTGGGGTAGATACAGCTTTGGATCAATCACTACAAGGTGTGACTTACCTCATGGCCTTAGCATAAAAGGAATTCCCAAGATTTCAATAGGTCTTATTTGTGTAAGAATTCATGGTAGCCATTGTAATTACTCTATACTCTCAAAAAGTCCCTGATATTCTGTAATATTTGAAAAATTTAAAAAGAAAAAACGAACCTCTTCCTTCATGTTCAGTTAATATCTATTGAGTGCCTGTAATGTGGTTGGCCCTGTGCAAAATGTGCAGGAGATAACAAACGGATCAAAATATTAGCTGTATTTTAAGATGTTTCAGTCTACTAGAGAAAGTGAGAAAGTGACATATTTACAAAGTGCTAAGAAAATGCATGACTAATTCTGACTGCAGGTGAAGAATGAGTTAAAGTCGTGATAACTAGGAGAATTGAGACCATTTTGGGTGAGATATATTTGAGGATGGTTTGCTTATATAGAAGAAGATTAAAATTGTCTTTAAATATTTAAAGTTTTTTCATGTAGGAGGATTAGGCTTGTTTTGTATGGTCCCAAGGCTTAGAACAGGTTCAGTGGGCAAAGTTACAGAGAGATATTTGGAGATATTTGGTTTAATGCAAGAAAGAATTTTCAAGTCAGAGATAATTCACATTTTCTCCTCTGTCCTTCCACAGCATCTTTACCAAAGCATTTTAAACCATGAATTATAGTCAGAAATTAATTTATTGGAATCTCTCACCAGGCTATAAACTCTTGGAGGACAAGGATTGCATTGGATTTGCTCCAAAATCTAGAGATTTTTTTTTTTACCCCAGCATATACCGGATCTCAGTAACTGTGTGTCACTTGAATTAATTGATAAATAAATAAAAGTGGGTCTCTTGTCTAA
This sequence comes from Chaetophractus vellerosus, assembly GCA_004027955.1. Lineage (NCBI taxonomy): Eukaryota > Metazoa > Chordata > Mammalia > Cingulata > Chlamyphoridae > Chaetophractus > Chaetophractus vellerosus. Next base: position 8,804 of record PVKH010044726.1, on the reverse strand, counting down.
CGTCCCAGTCTAGCCCGGAGTGCCCATTCATAGGTATTGTAGGAGTTCAGGCATCAAATAATTGTTCGGACTAGATGAATTGCACAGCCCATCAGACCTAAGTCTTGTTAAAACAATTTCCTAAAGGGTCCTTGTTTGTACATTTTGTGCATTGGAATCTGGGCTTTAGTAACCAGGTGGATTTACCCAGATCAGATATATGCAACTATACCTGAGGAAGTCTTTAATTCAAATCCCAATGAAGACACCAAAGTTTAGCTGATAGTGTATAAACACATATTAAAGAATGATTACTATTTATAGATTTTCAGTATAGTCAAACATAAACAGAAGTTAGGCTCTGATATAAACCTGTAGTCTTTCTCATTATGGGAAGGGGGAAAATTCTTCCACCTCCATCAAAATGATAAATCAGTGCACTTCTGGTTCACTCACTGGTCATATCACTCTTTCCTGTGAGCCTAGTATAGCTTCTCATCCTACTACTCAGACAGCCACTACCAGTCAGAGTTGGTATATAAGATGAAAATTATTTGCAAGCCCTTGTCTAAGGAAATACTCTGCTTCTGATCTGGTTTGCACATCTTTATCTGTTTCCACTCTTATGAACTAATGTCTAGCCTGGAATGATAATGTTTTGAAATTAGGTCCTTTATCACTGTTTCTGAATTACTCTCAATATCTGCCTAAGTGAATCCTTAAAATTCACTGTAAAGTTAGTATTTATCAAAATTCACTCGCTTGAAAATTAGCAATTTCATTTACTAAGTGGTTTATTTTAATACAAACTCAGAATTCTGACTCATCCTACTTACTTGTCGAACTACTAATCTTTAATCAAAATAGAACTCTTTCTCTGATTTGAGCATGTTATTTTCGTTTTGTGAAATGTCCCAAGTCTTTGGAGATAATAGAGGTACATTGAACTCTTCTTGGAAGAAGCACTTGAGGTCAGAAGTAAAAATAGATCCATCACTGGGCAGAAATTAACTCACTGGTACTCCATGTTTCATGCCATTAAATAATATCTTTCACTCTCCAGGGCCCTAAACTCCAAAAGGTCAGAGACTTATCCCATTGCAACATTTCAAGGCCCCGATGATTCTCCATACCCTTTCCAGAACAGGAATACTTAACGTGACCTCTATAATTTAACAAAAGTATGAATAAAGTCAAAAGGAGAGGCAAGGTGGTTTCAAAAGCTATGGTGACCTTTCAAAAAGAAGCAGCAAAATGTTGCTATTTCCTACTTGGTTTTTGTGGCAGTTTGAAGTTCTTTTGTGAATCCCGGAAAAGACTGTTATTGAAATAATCCATTCCTGTGTGTGTGGGAACTTTTTTTTTTTAAGATTAATTAATTTATTTCTCCCCACCTCCTTGTTGTTTTTCACTTGCTGTGTCTGTTTCTCTTCCTTTTTTCTTTAGGAGGCACCAGGAGCCGAACCTGGGACCTCTGATGTTGGAGGGAGGTGCCTAATTGCCTGAGCCATCTCTGCTCCCTACTTTCGTTGTGTCTCTCATTATGTTTTTCCTCCGCATCTCTTGTTGCGTCAACTTGCTGCGCCTGCCCGTTGCGCCAGCTCACTGTCTTCCTTAGGAGGAACCGGGAACCAAACCAGCAACCTCCCATGTGGTAGGCAGGAACCCAGTAGGCAGAGCCATATCTGCTTCCCACTGTGTGGGACCTTTTGAGTGCATTAAATTCAGTTAAGGGACCTTTGGTTAGATCACTTGATTAGATTGCTTTAGGGCTTTTGATTGGACTACATCAGTGAGGCATGACCCAGGTTAGGTCTCTCCCCTCTTGCCAGGGTCTTATATAAACAGAAAGGGAGTGCCACCATTTTTGATTCTGCCATGGAGACAGGACTCGAGAATCACTAGCCTGATGGCCCACAGCTGACCTTGAGAAGAAAGTAGAGAGAGACTGGCAGACCACCATCTTGTCTTGTCACATTGCAGGATGTCAGGATCATCAGTAGCCAAATTTGGTGAGAAAGCAACTCCGATGATGCCTTGATTTGGACATTTCATGGCCTCAGAATTGTAAGATTTCCCCCTAATAACATTCCCATTATAAAAGCCAACCCATTTCTGGTACTTTGCATCAGCAACGCTTTGGCAAACTAAAACAGTTTTCATTCTACTAATGCCTTCTAATTTTACCAATAAGAAAAATTTTCAGAATCAGCCCTGCCACAACTTGATGTTGGACTTTATCATCTTTATACCTAACCATCATCTCACTTGTCCAGTATTCCAAGTGAGTATCATTTCCAGATGAATTAAGCATAGTCATTAATACGAGCACTTAATAAAGATAAAATGTCACCCAATCTATATTTTCTCTACCTCCTGACCAAAGTCAGGATATATTTTGTCCGTCAAGTTTCCAGTGTCTACTGTACTTGTCACTCTGTCATAATTAAGGTGATTTGACAGGATTTATTTTTCACAATGCCAAGCAGATTTTACTCTCTACCCCATGATTTTCTAGGTACTTACAAATTGATTTTTTGATGATATGTTTCAGTAAGTTTCCAACCAGGTAGTGATGATGACAGGTCTATAATTTTTAGAGGTTTTTTCCCTTCAAATCTTCCCAGGTGGGAAAAAGAAACACACTAAGATAAGCTCTGCATTTAGGCTTTCAAATATTGAAAAAAAAAACCCAAGATCTTTTTAAATTAAAAGATGAAGTATCCCTAAGTCCCTTTTAAATTAAAAAAAAAATATTGACTTAGTTGTTCTTCATTGACTTTGGTACATTCCTGAAAAATTTTTGTAAGTCTCCAGAACTTGCAGTTCAGAATGTGTCCAGTTTACAAAATTAACCTTACAGTAGAATCTTTATATTGCACCCTATATCTTTTCCAAATATTATGCCTGCCCTATATTAGAAACTTTCAAATAAATCTTTGAAACTTATAATTTGAAGAATGGCTAAGTTTTGCAACTATTTGTATGAGTTATAGTCAATCTATGTAAGAATATTCATTGGTTAAACATAAAAGATTTAAGATACTATTTTAAAATGTATCTCTGCCATTGTATTCATTTATCCAAAAATAGGCAACATACACCTGAGTAATGTAACACAGAAACTGTTGTATATGAAAAACTCTAGACTGGAATAAATAGCTATTAGAAAGAACAAATAAGAATCAGATAGTCCAAGAATCACATAGGCTTTGTGAGTACAGTCTATGAAAAGAAAGGCTTTTAATAAACTTATTTGAAATAATATGTAGTCTAAAATATTTAAAATGAAAATATATCAGAAACTGTGGTCTTCTATAGTTTAGAAAATTACTATATGTTTAAGGACTTATTGGGTATCAATCACTACACTTACAAATACTGCTAATGAAAGTGTACATCTCCTTGCTCCATATTAGGCATGATCCTAAGTCCGTTATAAGCATTCACTTTACTTTCTTCAACTAACAAGAGTTCTATTGGTAGATATTATCATCACAATTTTCAAGTGAAGAAACTGCTGCCCAGATATATTAAATAATGCATCTAATGTCATATAAATAATGGTGTTTGAACAGGAATTTGAAGACAGTTGGTCTGCATTTGGACTCCACATGCCTTACCAACTCCATACTAATGCCAAGTTGATAAAGCCTTCACAAAATGTCTTTGAGTTAGATATTATTTATACACATGGAACCTGAGGCTCAGTGATGGTTAATTTCTAGTCCACATTCACATAGTTCATAAATTTCATACCAGGATTCAAATTCATGAATGTCTAACTCTATAAGCTGTCTCTTCATCCTGACTGCCTGAGGGGTAGAAACAGTTTAAGGCTTATAGGAAAGCCAATGCAGTATTGAGTAAGCAAAGTCAAATGGACAGAGATTCAGAAGAGGTTGCCCAACTAAATTCTAGATCATCAGAAAATAACTTATGTTGCTAACCCAAGAGAAGAAATATAGGAGTCCAGAAAAAAGGAAAGAATGGAAAGGAAATAACTGCTTTTAGACTCAGAGATACACTGAAGAAACAGATGACTAGAATTGCTCTCTTTGCTTTAAAATATAGCTGCAGAAATTTTCAGGAAAAATGATCATAGCTAACTCAGTAGCGTCCATTGATTCAGTTAAACAGATTAATCTATTAGTTCCAAAATATAATGAGGAGAATCTGGTTCTGATGGGGTGCAAAACAGACATATTCTTCTAGAACTAACATGTCTCCACATGGGTGTACCCAGAAAGTCAAGATCAAGTGGAGTGACCGTTGGTTCCCTGAACAGCCAAGAGGCCACATCCCATAGGATCTTCCTGGAAAAAGATTTTCCTAAGAAATTCATTGTATCTTTTACAACTTTCCTACCAATACTTGCTTCTCTGTAGATGTTTTCTATTAGGACACTGTTTTTCCTTCATATTTCCTTTAAGTAACACACATGAAACTAGTGTAGAATCGTAGCATCATAAAGATATTTGGGTGAGAATTGGTGGCAGATATTGTTTTTGGTCTACTCAATTATTCATTTGTCTTACTAATGACAATATCTTGAATATCTTCTTTTTAAAGATCTTTTTGGCTATTCAGGGCCCCTACCCTTTCAGATAAATTTGATAATTGGCTTTTCCAATTCTACAAAAAAGGATATTGGAATTTTATTGGGATTAGGTTATGTCTGTAGATCAGTTTGGGTAGAATTGATATCTTAATGATATGTAGTCTTCCAGCCCATGAAAATGTAATATACTTCCATTTATTTAGCTCATCATTGATTTCTTTTAGCAATGTTTTATAGTTTTCTGAATACAAGTCCTTTATATCCTTGGTAAAATTTATTCCTAAATATGTGATTCTTTTAGTTGCTATTGTAAACGGAATTTTTTTCTGACTTCCTCTTCAGATTGCTCATTAGTGGTGTATAGAAATGATATTTATTGTATTAATCTTGTATCGTGCCACATTGCTGAAACTGTCTATAAGTTCTAATAGTTTTGTTGTGCAATTTTCAGATTTTCTAAGTATAGGATCATCATCAGCGAATAAGAAAAGTTTTACTTCTCCTTTCCTATTTGGGTGTCTTTTATTTCTTTTTCCTACCTATTTGCTCTGGATAGAACATTTAGCACAATGTTGAATAACAGTGGGGAGAGGGACATCTTGTCTTGTTCCCAATCCCAGTGGGAAAGCTTTCAATCTTTCACCATTAAGTACAATGTTAGCTGTGCTTTTTTCATATATGCACTTTATCATATTGAGAAAGCTCCCTTCTGTTCCTGTCTTTCAGAATGCTTTTTTTAAATCAAGAAACAATGTTGTATTTTGTCAAATATCTTTTCTGCATCATTTGAAATTATCATGAAATTTTTCTTCTTCAATTTATGAATGTGGTATATTACACTGATCAATTTTCTTATGTTGAAACACCCTTGCATACCTGGCATAAAGCCCACTTGATCATGATTATAATTTTTTTGTGTTTTTGGGTCAATTAGCAAGTATTTTGGTGAGGATTTTTGTATGCATATTCATTAAAGAACTTGGTCTATAATTTTCTTTTTTCATGATATCTTTATTTGGCTTTGGTATTTGGGTCATGTTAGCTTCATAGAATGAGTTTGGTAGTGTTCATTCCTCTTCAATTTTTTAGAAGAGTTTGAGCAAGATTAGTATTAGATCTCTTTTACATGATTGGCAGAATTCACCTGTGAAGCTGTTGGGTCCTGGATTTTTCGTTTTGAGGATTTTTTTTTGATGACTGTTTCAATTTCCTTGTGATTGGTTTGTTGAAGTCTTCTATTTCTTTTAGGGTCAGTGTGTTCATGTGTTTCCAGAAATTTTTTTTTTTGTCAACTTTCTAGTTTGTTGGCATACAATTATTCATAAATATCCTCTTATTATTTCTTTTATTTCTGCTAGGTCAATGGTAATGTCACCTTTTTCATTTCTGATTTTATTTACTTGTATCTTCTCTCTTTTTTTTTCTTAGTTAATCTAGCTAATGGTATATCGATTTTGTTGATCTTCTCAAAGAATCAACTTTTCATTCTATTGATTTTCTCTGTCATTTTTTCCTCCATTTATTTCTGCTCTAATCTTTATTATTTCTTTCTTTCTGCTTGCTTTGGAATTGATTTGCTGTTCTTTTTCTAATTCCTCCAGCTGTGCAGTTAGATCTTTGATTTTAGCTCTTTTTTTCTTTTTTAATGTAAGCATTGGGGGCTATAAGTTTCCCTCTCAGCACTGCCTTTGCTGTATCCCACAAGTTTGGGTATATTATGTTCTTGTTTTTATTTGTCTTGAGGTATTTACTGATTTCTCTTGTAATTTCTTCTTTAACCCATTGATTATTTAAGAGTCTATTGTTAGTCTCCATATATTTGTGGATTTTCCCTTTTTCTGCCTCTTATTAATTTCCAACTTAATTCAATTATGATCAGAGAAAGTGTTATGTACAATTTCAGTGTTTTAAAATTTATTGAGATTTGACTTATGTCCCAACATATGGACTATCCTGGAGAAATAGCCATGAGCACTTGAGAAGATTGTATATCCTGCTGTTTGGGGCGTAATGCTCTATAAATGTCTTTTAGATCTAGTTCATTTATCATATTATTCAAGCTCTCAGTTTCCTTATTTATTCTCTGTCCAGATGTTCTCTCTAATGCTGAGTTAGATAGGCGTTTATTTTTCCCTTCAGTTTTGCCAGTGTGTGTCTCATGCATTTTGGGCACCTATGTTAGGTGCATAAATATTTATTATTGTTATTTCTTCTTGGTGAATTGTCCCTTTTATTAATATATAGTAACCTACTTCATCTCTTATAACAGTTTTTCCTTTAAAATTTATTTTATCCGACATTACTATCACTACACCTACTCTTTTTAAATTGCTATTAGTGTGGAATATCTTTTTCCAACCTTTCACTTTCAGCCTGAGTGTGTTCTTGCATCTACGGTGCGCCTCTTGTACACAACTAGGTGGCTCATGTTTTTTATCCATTCTATCAGTCTTTGACTTTTAATTGGGGAGTTCAACCCATTAACATTCAGTATTACTACTATAAAGGTGCTAGTTACTTCATTTTATCCCTTGGCCTTTTGTTGTCATATCTTACTATTGTCTGTCTTTTAACCCTTTAAGTTTCTCTTACTTATGTTCTTCATTTCTACCCTCTTCTCCAGGGCTCTCTCCCTTGTCTTTTCCTATCAGGCTGTAAAACACCCTTTAATATGTCTTGTAGATTTGGTCCCTTGGTAAAATACTCTCAGTTACTGTTTGTCTTTAAAGACTTTAAATTCACCTTCATTTCTGAAGGACAGTTTTGCTGGATGAAGAATTCTTGGTGGCAATTGTTCTCTTTCAGTACCTTAAATATATCAAACCACTTCCTTCTTGCCTCCATGCTTTCTGAAGAGAGATCAGCACTTAGCCTTATAAGGCTCCCTTATAAGTAATATATGGATTTTCTCTTACTGCTCTCAAAATCCTCTCTTTATCATTGGCCTTTGACAATCTGAAGAGTATAAATGTTGGAGTAGGTCTATTAGGATTTATTCTCTTTAGGGTATGTTGTCCTTCTTGAATATTGACATTCATGTCTTTCATAAGGGTAGGGAATTTTTAAGTCCGTATCTCCTCAAATATTCTTTCTAACCCTTTTCTGTTCACTTCTTCTCCCGGGACACCTATACCGCATATATTTGTGTGTTTCATGTTGTCATTCAATTCCCTGAGACCCTGTTCAATTTTTTAAAATTTATTTTTATTTTTTCACATTTTGGAACATACAATTTTTTTTAAAGATGCATAGATTACATAAATGTTACACAAAAATTATAGTGATACACATATGCCCCACCTCCCACATAAACATCCTTCATTAGTGTGGCACATCACCTGCAATAGATATACACATTTTGGGTCTTTGCCACTAAGCATGGACCATAGTTCACATTGTAGACCACACTGTTTCCCACACAGTTCTGCATGTTATATGATGATATAAAATGGCCTATATATGTCATCGCAGTATCACTCAGGATAATTCCCAAGTCCCGAAAAAGCTCCTGTATTACAACTGCTTTTCCCTCTCCCTGCCCCCAAAGCATCCAGTGGCCACTGGCTCCACATTAATATTGTAATTTCTTCCATTGTGTGAATCACAATAAGTCTATAACAGAATACCAGTAAGTCCACTCTAGTCCATAGCTCTTCCCCCAATCCTGAGGCGTTCTCAGATGGTGATGTCCCCTCCACCTCCAAGTGAGAGTGGGCTTATATCCCATGGATAAGATGAATGAAATTATCTTGCCTGTAGCTGCAGACTCTCTCCATTCCCTGGGATAGCCGTTGTCTGTCATCATCTACCCACAAGGTGTCCTGGGTGAATTCTTTGAGTTGTAGAGTAGGAGTTGCAGCTCTACTGAGCTTCTGGACCCAGCTGGCACATGGACAGCCTGAAGACTCCGCTCTCTGGAAGCATGCCTAAAACTCCAGCACCCCATATAGGTTTGACTGGAAGAGACAAGTGGACCATGTTCAGGGAAGACTTATTTGGGTCAGACTCTGTCACTCTCAGGAGCAAGTATTCCAAAGTAGGGCCCACTGATAAGGCACCAAACTCTGGGGCTGTCTGCCCTGATATAGGACCTGGATGTCTCTAGAGCTCTCAGGAGCCCCTGTTTGGGGTGATATCCGCACTGGAAGCCTATAAGGTCCTACTGAGATATGCATAAGTGTTACCTCTGGAATGACCTCCCGACTCACTTTGAAGTCTCTTAGCCCTATGAACTCATTTGTCTTTACCTTTTCCCCATTTTATT
>PVKH010044725.1:0-10578 GCA_004027955.1 Chaetophractus vellerosus | reverse complement strand
ACATGCATCGCCTTTCCTCCAGTTTCCAATTATAGTTTCTTCATTTACTTCTACGGCATCATAGAAAGTCTCTTTAGTATCCATCTCACAATTGTTTCCTTCTAAGGCCTTATCAAAAAGAACTTTAGGCTCTATATTGATATCAACAGTCTCTGCAAAGCAATCTAGGCCTTTTCCATCAAGCATTTCACAATTCCTCCAAAAAATACCCCTTACCCATTTATAAAACTATTCCAACATTTTGGTAATTGCAAAAAGGCACTCACCCCACTCCTCGGTACCAATTCTGTTTTGGTCAGCCACAGGGGTGCCTTTTGAAATACACCAAAAATGGGTCAGTTTTTATAAAGGGTATTTATTTGGGGTAGAAGCTTACAGTTACAGGCCAGAGAGCATAAGTTTCTTCTCCTACCAAAGTCCACGTGTTGGAGCAAGATGGCTGCCGACGTCTGCAAGGGCTCAGGCCTTTGTGTTCCTCTCCTGCCGGGGCTGCGTTTCTCTCCGGGCTTAGCTTCTGTTTCCTCCACAAGTTCAGCTGTAGACCATGAGATTCTCTATGCATTGCGTCTCTCCACAAGGCCAGCTGTAGACTATCCGGCAATCGGCTCACTCCAACATCAGAACTGCTTCTCAAATCTGCTTCTCCAAATCTCTGCAACTCAAATCTGCTGCCTAGCCTTTATACTTGAGACCACACCCACCGATGGGCGGGGCCCAACACCCTCCTGACATGACCCAGTTAATGCCCTTACCATAAACCAATCATGCCCAGATGAACAGATGAGTTTACAAGCATAATCCAATTTATATTTTTGGAATTCATAATTACGTAAAACTGCCAATCCATCACACCCTCCCCTGTCATATTTGCCAAAAGAACATTCCCACCATTGTAGTTTTAACCACAGACCTGCAAATCCCCAGAGTTCACTTTTGACCATGGTTAGTAGCAATGCTTCCATATTTGTTCATCAATTGTGATATATGTACCATACACATGTAAGATGTTATTAATAGGGGATTGTCTGAAGAGGGGAGGGAATAGGGTACATAGGAATTCCCTACATTTTCTATGTGACTTTTTTGAAACATAAAGCTTCTTTGAAAATAAAGCAAAAAAAAAAATATTAGACACTGGAGAACATACAGAAGAAATTGTCACTGTTCATAAAAGACAAAATATCAGTGATAAAAGGCACAATGAATTTTTTTTTACTTTTTATTTGTTATTATTATATTTTATCATTTCTATTTAATTTTTACTTCGTTTTTGGGGAGATTTTGGACTGCCAGAAGGGTTGCAACTGTGGCAGGGGAGGATCAGTGGGGTGGAGTGTCAGTGACAGGGGGATATGTGGGGAGGTGCGCTCCTGGGGCATATCTCTATGGGATATGAATATGTTCAAGTGGTCTTGGAGTGTTTTCTCAATGGGTGGAGACCCACACAATAACTGAAAGGATATTGAATTCCCATCCTGGGATGTCCTGCTGCATTCTCTAATAGAGCTGCGAGAATCTCTAGAGTACATGGTCAGTGCCTAGCAAAAGAGGACAGACCAAAATGCCAGGCTCTTGATATTGATGGTTACACTTATGAGCCTTCTTGTGAAATTGAAACTTATCCTAGTATTATATATTGCTTAAGAGTTATCTCCTGAAAACCTCCTTGTTGCTCAAATGTGGCCTCTCTCTAACCCAAACTCAGCATATAGTCACTACCTTCTCCCTCGTGTGGGACATGACTCCTCGGGATAAGCCTCCCTGCCTCTGAGGGATTATTATCAAGGCCAATTAGTGATGCATTTGGAAAAAGACCATGACCCAAAGGGGAAACTTTTTTAAAATATAAATGAGTTTTTATGGGTAAGAGATTTCAAAATGAGTTGGGCTGTCATTCCAATGGTTATGCTTATGTACATCTCAGCAGGTTCTTATTGAGTGCCACAGAAAACAGTGACTCAAGCAGGGGTGCTCCTGAGGGATCTAGAGACATCTAGACACTATAGGCAGGGCAGAGAAACTCAGAAATTCAGCACTCTGTCAGTGAGCCTTACCTTTGCATATATGTCCCCCAATGTAGACTCATTTATAATTTCCCTACATGGCTCTTCTTCCCCTTTTATTTGAACCTATAAAGCACTATACTTATTAAATATATGTTCCAGAGACTTAAATCTTCAGTCTGTTCATATGCTGGCTAAACCCTAAATCTCAGCAGAGGTACAACACCTACTCTCCAGTTTTTGGACTCGCCCAGGACAACTAACAAAAGGATGATCATGGACAATGCCCATCCCCCAAAAATAAAGTATCTACAACTGCAAGCAAGACAGTTCCATCCATCTGCCCATGGGATCTAGGCCCCCTCTCAATCAGAAACAGAGTGGGCATCACCATTCCCAAATCCTCAAGATTGAGGAATGAAAAAACATAAGGGGCAGAATGCAACTATGAACTAATATTATTCTAGCAATGGAAGAACTTGTAACATAAAGGCAGCAGTCACCAGAGGTTCTGAGGGGAGGAAGAGGGAATAAGAAGTGTAACCTGGAGCATTTTTGGTACATTGGAATTGTTCTGTAGAATATTGCAATGACACAGACAGGCTAATATACATTTTGTCAAAACCTATAAAATTGTGCTGTGTAAAGTATAAACCATAATGTAAACTATAGACCATGGTTAGTAGCAATGCTTCAATATATGTCCATCAATTGTAACAAATATACCACACTAATGAAAGATGTTGTTAATGGGGAAAAGTATGGGAGAAAAGTGTGTAATATTTATGTAATCTAAAGCTTCTTTCAAAATAAAATAAAATTTTAAAAATTTGTTTCAGGCTTTATTATTGAGGGGTCCCATTTTAACTTCTAAATGGATTTTATGTATTTTTCATATGCTTCTTCACTCATTAGTTCACCAAGTTCTGAAGGATTACTCAGTGCCTTCTTGATCTGTCAACCATATTCATGACAAGATTTGTTAACAAGCCCAGTATTTTCTGCAAGAGCTTCATTAATTTCTGTTACTTTTCCTGATAGAGGAGAACAAAATTCTCTAACAGCTTTCACACTTTCCAAAGCACCAAACTCATCTTATTTGTTCAATTTTGTCCCAAAGCTTCCTGTAAAAAAAAAAATGCTGATTTCCAATGTTCCAGTAGCATTTTATGTTGTTATTCATTCATGTTTGTGAATTTCTGAACCAAGAGCAGAGCTGGGTGGATGTGCAGCTCCAGACAGCACCCGACCCTCAGCTCCAAGGCGGCGGAGGGCGTGAGGTGGCAGGTGGTGATCAGTATGCTCTGCCCTGCTTGTGGGCGGGTCTGCTTCTGTTCCCAGGCAGCTTTTTTGCTCCATTTGCAGGCGGCTTTGTTCCATTCACGGGCAGCTCGCCCCGCCCATGGCAGCTTTTGCCCTGCCCGTGGTGGCTTTGTCCTGCCTGTGGCGACTTTTTGCCCTGCCCACGGCGGCTCTGCCCCACCCACGGTGGCTTTGCCATCTCAGGTGGTCTGCCTGCTCGGAGAGGTCCCTGGGAACCGAACCCGGGGCCTCCCATGTGGTAAACCGGTGCCCTATCCACTGGCCTATACAGCCGGCCCTGTCCTTCACTTTTGAAGTATAATTGTGCTGGCTGTAATATTCTCTGTTAGTGGTTTCCTTTTTTAAAAAAAATTCTTTAAGTATTTCACTCCATTCTCTTCCTGTTTGCATGGTGTCTGAGGAGACCCCAACATAATTCTTATCCTTATCTGTTCCTCTAGGTGAGAAGTCCCATCACCCCTGGCTTCCTTCAAGGTTTTCTCTTGCCTTTTTTTTTTTTTAAAGTATGAATATGATATACCTAGGTGTAATTTTTTTCAGTGTTTATCACGGTCTGTGTTCTATGAGCTTCCTGAATCTATGGTTTGCTGTCTTTCATTAATTGTGGAAAATTTTCAGCTATTATTACTTCAGCTGTTTCTTCTGTTCCTTTCTTTCTTCCTTCTCATTCTGATATTACCATTAAGCGTTTGCGTCACCTTTTGTAATTATCCCACAGTTAATGGATATTTGGTCCCCACCACCTTTTTAAAATTTTGTTCTCCTTGGTGTTTAATTTGGGAATTCTATTTATATACCTTTACTGATTTTTACCTCATCCATGTCCATTCTGCTGATGAGCCCTTCAAAGGTAGTCTTCATTTCTGTGATGGTTTTTTTATTTGCTTTTTCAAAAAATTTCTAGCATTAAATTTTGAATATTTTTTAGAGTTGCTAGATCTCTGCTATCATCACCCATATGTTTTTCCCTATTGTCTGCATTCTCCATTAAATCTCTTAAAATATTAATCATGTCGTTTAAAGTTATTTGATAATTCAAAAATCTGCACTGCATCAGAGTCTGGTTCTGACACTCGTTTTGTCATTTCAGCTTGTGTTTTTTGTTGCCTTTTATTTTTATTTATTTTTATACTTGTTGCTTTTTAGTGTGCCTTGTAATTTTTTGTTGAAGCCTAGAATCAAGTGTTGGGAAATAGGAAGGGTGATAAAAGGCCATTAGTTGCAATTTTATGTTAATCTGTCTAGAAGTTGAGCTGTGTTTGATGTTTGATGTAGCTGTAGATGCCAGAAATTTAAAATTCTTCTAGTGCCCTTGTTTTTGTGTCCCATGTTGCCTTTTGGCTTCCAAAAGAACCTTTCCTTGAATAGAATCTGTACCTTGAAGCTCTCCAGCTGTTCTACTTTTATTATGCTGAATCCCTCATCATGTGGTGGTTTCAGAGGCAGGAATTGTTTTAAAGTCTTAAGATTAAAACTCAGTCTTTCAGTGGGTCTGTGTCCCACTTTTAAAGTGTTTCTTAGTTCCCCTTCAGAACATCCTCCAGTTAGGAGATACAGGAAAGCTAGAGGAGAGCTGCAGTTGGGTAAAGGCCTTTCCCTCTTGGAGGGATAAGACTGTAATAAAGACTTTCCCCCTGAATAGTAAGCCATTGTTATGGCGAATGTTATAGGCAGATTGCAAAACCATACGTTTCCCCTCCCCTTGTCAAATTGACCAGGGATCTTTCTTGACTTTTCACCATGAGAACTCAGTGGGGTGCCTGAAAGTAAAATCAATGAAGTGTGGGGATCTCTATAAAACTGTGGCTTCCAGGAGTATGAAACTCTTAATGCTAATCCACACTTATCATTCGGCTATTTGTCAAAATTACTATTTAAATGTTTCTAAGAATTTATTGCTCTACCACCTTCCACTGCAGTTAGGCAGATCTCATCTAGAGTTCTCTGTAGTTGCCTGTCTCTGCAAATATCAGAGTGGTTCTTTCCTTTACAATCTCAATTCTCTGATGGGTCCAAGTTGATTCTCATTTTGTTCTGCTTTTTCTTATTTTAAGGAAAGGAGTGACTATACCCAGACACTTTACATGTTTAAACTATTACCAGAATTCAAAGGAATTCTTTTTTATCATATTTTACAAACGTTGTGACACAAGGTTGATTGGAAATTAAAGTAAAAATATAAACCCTGGTCCTTCACACAAATAACTTGAGAAGTACTATTCTAAACACCTTCAGAGCCCCCTAAGGCTCCTTGTATTGGGGAACTAGGCTGGGGGAGTATATAGGCAGTAGTGTGTGTGGGACGGTAATTTCTTTAACTGCAACTGAGATCCTATAGGAACAGGACCCCCGTTCTTATTACAAATATGCTGGTATGGATGTATATTAAGTAATTTTCCCATAGACCTGGGTGACTTTGGGCAGAGGGAAGACACAGCATTTCCTCAGCCACCACTTCTTGCTCCTCAGGATTTAGGCAGGAAATCCACACATGGTTAGAAGCTGACACATGGCTACAAGAAGACAAGATGTGAATGTATAGACAGTTTTTTTTTTTTTAATTACTGCTCACTGAGGCTTCAGGCCATAGGACAAACAGACGAACCTGAAGTGAAGGTAGGGAGGAAGGGAGAAGAAGGGAGATCAGAATGAAGAGGTCAGGCAGTGGTGTAGGAAGAATATTCCCTTCTTGGGTGGTCTTCACACTGCATCCCATGTTCATGATGAGTTCCACATCAGCTCCAGCTGCTTACTTCTGCCTACCCTAGTCCTTGAACTTGCAGATATAGGGTAATTGCTGATCACATTTATAATCTTGCCATTGCAGATATCCTGGAGAGACAGAAGAGGTAAGACTGATGGGGAGAGTGGAAATTGTGATCCTAATGGAAAAGGACCCCAGAATCTGGCTGAGGCTTCAAAGTCTCTTCCTCATTTTACTGGTGGCCCACAACATGAGAAAAAGAGGTAAAGAAAGGAGAGATGAGAGTGAAAAGAGGAATCAATATTGCATTTCTTAACTGCAGGTCAGGCAAGGGATGAGGGATGAGGGAATGCAGAGGGAACCACTATTTTCTGTTTCTTACCTGTTTTTCCTGAAAGGCTCCCACAGTAGCCAGGTCTTTCTACAGTGGTGGGATCTCTCTCCCAGGCCAAGTAATTCAGAATGTCAGTGCTACTCCACTCCCACCCACCTCCATTGGGCTGCTGGCCCTATAGAGGAGAGGATGGAGACAGCTGAGGGAAATGGCCAGTACCACTCTCCATGATTCATCCCCTCAGCTGGAATGCATGACCCCTCCCCAATATCATGGAATTTGATCTGCTCTTCAAGGTCCCTAGAAAAATCTCTTCAGAGAAGCTCTCCCTTAACTCCTCACTCCTTTTGGCAAATCCCAAAGCCACAAGTGGTGGAACATCCAAAGTACCATCTTGGGTGCACTTGTGATTAGCCTCTCAACCCCAAAGACAATGAATGTCCTACAGGAGGAAAAAAAATGTTATTTCTTCATTTAGGATCCCCTCAGCACAGTTTGTAGATATCCTGTAAAACTGAGGGAATTGAATACAAATTCTCATGGAGAAGTGTGCATAAAGTTTCACAAGAGGTGGATTGACTTTAGATGGAGACCAGGGATCTCTATAGAACTCAGATTTCAGCTTGCCTAAAGCCTCTTATGTTTCCAGGAATGTCTCCCAGGGTCCATGAGCTCCAAGCTCCAATGGCGGACTTCTAGGGCAAGCACAAGGGCAAGAACTGGGGCTGGGTGACAATAACAACATAAAAAATAACAAAGAGGAGAGAATGTTATCATACCTCTGTGGGGTCATGGAGCCCAATCCAGATGTATGCATAGTTGTTCACATTGCTCTTTACCAGGGAGGCCAGGAAGGATCCCTCAGCCCCACTAAGTACAGACACCAGATGTCCCGAGGGCTGCTTCTGGCAGGCCATCTGTGCAGGAAAGTGAGAGACTGAGGAAAAAGCCTGAGACCTCACTGGAGAAGGGGAGAGGAGGAGGCAGGATGGGGAGGGAATGTGAAAGAGATAGGGTACACAGTCTCACCCCCCAGGCTTTATGGAGAATGGAGATGCTCCTCCACCTGTGTCTACCGTGCATTTTCCCTAACTCCCCCATTCCCCACATCCCACCACTCACATCTGCTTCCATCCAGGGTTTTGGTGTCAGAAACAAGGCATAGCAATGTGAGGCATAGGCTTTGGAGCCTTTGGGACAGCTGATACGCGTAGAAGGCAGTTCTTTCTGGGCATCTTCACCTGGGGTGGATGGGAGAGGAGAAGGATGCAGGAATAGAAAAGTGAATATTGGGTTGGTGACCTTGGAGGAATGTGTATGAGACCTTCGGCAGCAACATTAAACTCCTGACAACTTCTCACTTTTGCCAACATTTGCAGGACTTCTTGATTTAAAAAAGCCCTATTAAGAGGGCCAATACCCTCACTTTCTTTTTACCTTTCCCTCTTCCTGAAAAGTCTACCCACTCACTACTCTTGGTTGTCTGGCCCTAAACTGGGCACTCCATTCTTTCCCTTTCCCCATTTCTCGATAATGAAACTCCACAATTTCTCTCTCCAATATCTCAACATAAATTAGAGTTCCCATAAAATGGGAAATCCACTCATTCCAGTGTTGATGGGCCACTGTGATGTGTCCCATAATTGGCTAACCTGAAGGGAATGTAATGATGGAGGAACTGCATATAGTTTGACTGTGGGGCAGTATTCTTCTTATCCCTACCATATGTAGAAAGAGGAGGGTTCTTACTCTTCTTGACCCTGATCCTTCACAGGGAATCCAGTGCTAGAGGCAGAGAAATCTCACCTTGAACCTGGGACAGGAGCATCAGGCAGGAAAGCAGCATCCAGGACACCCTGGAGAGGGCCATGGGAGGCAGCATCGTGTCTGTGACTTGTGGAGGCAATGAGAGGTCACTAAAGGAAAGGGTGACCAGAGGGGGTGTGCAGAGTCCCCACTGCCCTACCTCTTGTCTTTTCCTTTTAACCCCTAGGAATAAGTGACCTGATGAATATCCACCCACTTCTATAGTTCTCGAAGAAGTGGGAGTTTGTATACCAACTACTTTGGAGACCTCCCACCATAGCCTTTGATGTGTCTCAGAGCTCTATATTCTATGAAGGCTCAAGTCTTCCTAGACTTACCCCTGCAATGTGTGAGGAAATCCTTGGCATGGGTTTCATCTTCTCACAACTCAAACTTACCTGTTTTGCAGGGGTCTAGGATGGTTTGCCAGGCCAGAAAAGTCTAGGGTTTTATAAGAGAATTGGAGGGAGGGGCATAAAAATGAATTACTGCAATATGTGTGCAAAAGAGGGATCAGAAGAAAGATATTGGCCTTGGTTCAAGTAGATTCTCGACATGGGAAGGAAACTCTTCCCAGCAAAGTCTGGGAACTGCCACAGATGTTGCCTTGTTGCCTTTTCTTGTTAGCTGGGCAGCACATTCTTGAAGTACTGGTGAAGTTGTTCCATTTCCTAGCCTCTAGAAATTGCCCTTTTTTGAGTGACTTAAGGGAAAAATAATGGCCCTGTGGGCATCAATTCTGGTGTTAGATATTTAAGAAAACTTGTGGTATTGGATGGTTAAGGAAAAAATTTTTCATGTATTTTTGATCAATTTGAAAACAACTAATTCCTTTAGGCATATATATGAATTATCTAGTATGATTTTAAATAAATGCAAGAAAATAAGGAAAAGGGAGCTGGGTACAGGAGTTGGATGTAATGGTGAAGGAGTAAAAGTATTAGTTGAGGAGAAAGAGAATCAAAACCACAAGTAGGAGCCATGGTTCAGAGTTGCTGCTTCAACATAACAGTCAGGTGTGAAGAAAGCTTGGCATAATATTGCAAAGTTAATTTGCGAGACAAGATTTAAAGGAACAGTAGATTCACAGACTTCCTTTGACAAGATTTAAAGGAACAGTAGATTCACAGACTTCCTTTTGAGTCTTCTGGGACATGATAAATCTGATGAGAGAGAATGAAGACAAATGAAGGAAGCCAAATTATAATTGAGACGACATGTTAATGATGCAAGATAGAAGAAAAAGTGGATCTCACATAGAGAAGGGACTGAGCAGATGGTGGATGATTGTAAATGTGAGCCTATACTGCAACTAGGAAAAACTCTCCACTGCATGGATTTGTTCACTGTTCCATTGCTTCTCATAGGCTCATGGTAAGGCTGTCATATGGCTGTGGATTAAAAGTTAGCTCTGTTACCTGGTGTCTTAATTTCCCAGCTGTTAAAAGAGATATCATACAATGGACTGTCTTAAACCATAGGAATTCATTGGCTCATGAATTTGAAGCTAGGAGAAGTCAGTACAGAAATATATTCTATGGAGGAGCATGCTCAGAAGGTCAACATCTTTAGAGACCAGTGTACTGGAAAAAAAAAAAAAAGAGGAAAAGGAAAACAAAGAATTAGGACCAGGAGGAATGTAGATTATTTGATCTAGTGGGTTTCCTGGAATTAAGAATTAAAATAAAGGAAATCTTTGCTTCTTGACCTCATATTTTATGGACTGAAGTGGAAAAAATAGTGAGGAAAGAAATTTCATAGAAAATACTGCTCAAAACATAGTACATAACATCCAAGGTTTTCCTTTTTTTCTGTCTTTTTCTCTGTTCCTTAGCTTTTACTGGTTAGAGGAGAAGGGAGCCATTAATGAGATTCCATTCTAATTAAAAGGAGGATCAAAATTAGGGTAGAAGCAAAATGGGGATACCAGTCTGTAATGGTTAGGCTAATGTGTCAACTCAGCCAGGTAATTGTGTCCAGGTATTAGGTCCAACAAGCACTGTGCTAATTGCAATACAGGAGCATTTATGAATTTCGATCACCAGTCAGTTTTCCTGCATCAATCAGGGAAATTGGATCAAGAATGGATGATGCTTTTATCCAATCAGTTGTCTGCCTTAAAAAGGGAAGTGATTTCAAAATTCAGAGAGAATTTCCCAGCTCATCATTTGACAGCCAACTTCTCCCAGAAATTCATCAAGGACACTTCATCGGTCTTTCATCAGAGCCCCTAGCTTGCTGCCTGACTGCGGAACCTGGACTTGTGCATCCCCACGGTCACCTGAGAGACTCTTAGAAAATCTTACATTATTGACAGATATCTCCTGTTGATTCTGTTTCCCGAGAGAACCCTGACTAAAACAGCTGGTACCAGGAGTGGTTCTTGAGGAACAGAGTCTTAAACATGG
>PVKH010044724.1:0-10588 GCA_004027955.1 Chaetophractus vellerosus | reverse complement strand
CCTGTGTGTTTACTTCCTAGGGCTCCAGCTCAAAACTCCACCCTCCCTTTGTGGTATGGTTTTCTTTGAGTCCCTGACCATCAAGGGGGTGGGGACTCAATGTCCTACTGAGGTGGCCCAATCAAAGTCTTAATCATTATTTAATCAAGTAAAAGTGAAACCTCTGAATCCAATATAATCTAATATGCCCAGAGGGAAAAACCAGTTTACAAATATAATCCAATATATATTTTTGGAATTCATAAACAATATCAAACTGCTACAGGTTCCAATCCAGTTTCTGCCTCTTATCATCTGTGTGACTAATGGCAAGTTACTTCTCTGGGCCTCAGTTTCCTCATCTATTAAATGGAGAGAATAATGCTACTTTTCTCAAGCAGTTGCTATAGGATTAAATTAATTGATACAAACAAAGCACTTGGAACAGTAAGTGGTCAGTAAATGATAACTATTATCCCTATATTGGGATTTGAAACAAGAAATTGTTTGCATGCTTTTCATTAGCATCAAAATCATAGAATGTGTGTGAGGTGGGATTATGTACCCTGAAAAACACATAATCCATAATTTTAAGCCAAATCCTTGTAGTTGTGAACCCATTATAAAGAGGACCACTTGAAGATTTTATTTTTAGTTAAGGTGTGGCCCAACTGAATGAGGATGGGTCTAAATTTTTAATTCAGATTACTGGAGGTCTTATAAAAAGAACTGGAAAGTTACAGAAGCCAGAAAGGAGAGTCATCTCCAAGTGATGGGCAGCAGAAATGCAAGTCAAGGAACCCCAGAGAGTTGCAGACAGCCAGCACTAGTATGCTACTAACCCTTGGAGGAAACAAGCTTTCTAGCCTCTGAAACCAAGGGACAATGTATTTCCATTGTTTAAGCCAACCCATTGTGCACTATTTGTCCTAATAGCCTGGCAAACCAAAACAAAATGCAAAAAGCATGACTTCAGTTTATAAACATTTGAAATGAATCCCATGGCAACTTTCAAATATGTTCTACAGCCTTGGCTACCGCTTTGGACAGCAAGGTCATGAGAATGCTCTGGGTGGAGGAGCTTCTGTCACTGTCTCCTCTTTTCTCCCACAAGTCGCATGGGGGTTCACTCTGCTGTTAACACTGAGTTTAGTAATAATATTGAGGCTCAGCCTGCAAAATTGATAAAATCCACCCCCTCCCCTTTTTTTCAAAATCTTTGTTTCTGTGTTATTTTATTGGACACATTTCACTCATACTCTGGAGAAGGTTATTTATTTTTGTTTTATGATGATGTTTTCCTGTCCTGCTGTATGCTCTCACTTCTTCCCCAATGGCATAATTTCCTGTGCTTGAACTTTAAACAGTTCCTATGAACCATGTGCCCTTTGTACGTTTTGTGGATACTCATGATGAAATTTGCTTTATGTCACTGATTAAATTATTTTATCATTCAACAAATATTTATTGAGTAACACCATCTGCCAGGCCCTGTACTTGGAATTTTGCATCTAGTGGTGAGCAAGAAACAGTCCCTGCATTTTTGGGTTTAGAACAAAGGGAGAGAGGACAAATATAAAACAAATAAATGCATCAATAAATATATAATTCACAATTATGGTAATTGCAGAAAAACACAAGACCTAGGAAAAAGTAAAATGGGGGAAATCTAATTTAGATAGAGTTTAGCATGCTCAAGGATTGACGTTGTGTGGAAGTCTTTAGCTGGAAATGTCTCTGAGACATTTAAGTTGTGATTCAGGGAGACAGATGATATGATTCTGAAATTCAAGAGAAATACATTTGGGAATTTTTACATGTAGACCTATGGAGTAATTGGTACCATATAAATGAATGTGATTTCTTAGAGCAGGGGTTCTTAACAAGGGATCCATGAGCTTGAGTTGAAAACCAAAAAATCATCATTCTTGTGGGGACATGCTGGTGCTGGTGTGATATATTTATTAAATAATACACAGTACAGTGTGGACTTAGTAAGGGGTCCATGGTTTTCACCTGATTGGTGAAGTGTCCGTGGAACAAAAAAGGTTAAGAACCCTGATATAGAGAGAAGGTGTAGAGTGAGGAGAGGTTCCAGGCTTATCCCACAAGAGTTCTAAAATTAAAAGGTTCAATAGGGAAAGTAGAGCTTGTATAGGAGACTGAGTTAGACAACATATATATGACTATCTGAGGAATGTCATGTTTAAGAAGTCATAAGCTCTCCCACCAAGGAGTGAGTCCTCAAACATCTTGATTGCTACTGAGAAAGCTAGTAGGTTGTGAAGAGAAGGGGTTGGGTATAGTAATGGTGTAATAACTGATGACCTTTGCAACAGCAATTTCAATAGAAGAGAGTGGGTTGATGCCCGGTGCGAGAGAATGAAAGAGGAGAGGTGGGAGGGATAAATGAAAAAGAGTTTCAGAGAAGCATGGAAAAGAATGTCTGTCAATATCCTTATATTCTCCAAATCTTTTTACAATTTGAACACCCGAATTTTAGCAAATTGTATGGCTATTTGGAATACAAATTGCATTTTCCACCTCCCTTTGCAGCTTTGAATGGTCTAACATCAGACAATTAAGTGATAAGAGGAAATGTTGGGTGGTGAGGTCCAGAAAATCTTACAAGAGATTTTGATTCCCTCCTCCTTTGTCCCTTCTTCCATCTGTTACTTGGAATAATGTGCAATAGCTGAAGTTCCAGATACTGTTTGCTGCCAAGCTGATGAGGGCCACATCCTATCAAAGTCAGAGCTGTGAACTGGAAAGATCTGGCTCCTTATATTGAAGGACAATACCAGCCCTGCCACTGCTAACTTCCAGATTTTGCTTCAAAAGACACAAGTAAATTTAAATCTGGAAAACCATCCTCATTTGGAGTTTTGTATTCCACAAGCTAAATCCAATCCTATCTGTGAGAAGATATCTGGCTGTAAAAAGGAGCAGAGAAATTGTGAGATAACATTTTAAAATGTGTTTAAGCAAGGAGGGAAAAACACAAAGAAAGAATTGTATTAGGAAATTGAAGGAGATCTATAATTTGAGGGAAATATAAGGAAATAATATTACAGGTTCAGAAACAAGCAGGTTTATGAATTCGATGTTTGGGAAAGGAGAGTGTTTTAATTAGATTCTAAAAGGGTTTTATCCTCTTAATATTTTCATCTGATAGGGATAAGGTAAGAAGAAATTTGATGAGAGTGGAGTGGCAGGAAATTGCTGTTGCAATTACACTCTTAAGTATATACACAAGAGAAACTCTTAGAGGTGAGCAAAGAAGAATGAGAAGAGTATTCATGGTAATCACCATTAAATCCCTGATTTATGAACTTCCAGTGGGGCTATCTTCTTAAATCATTCCCCACAGCTTGTGAAGAAACACTTACTTTTCATCAGGAAACTGATCAATTTAGAAGACTGAATCTCTGGCATGTATTGCCCCATGAAATTAGAGACTCCCCCCCTTCTACTTCCTGGTTCCTTCATTTGCCAAACTGTGTCAATTGCCAATCACATCCTTGGACACTGGGGATCAAAAGAAGATGGAGTTCGTCTGAGTTTATGTTTGATACTTTACTGCCATTACATATAGGTTACATTGGTCAAAAAGGCTTAGGCTATATTTTGAAAAATGATATTTCTTTGGGTAAAATTAACTGTATTGTTCAAAGTATAAAAATGTGAAAAAATTAGGAACAAACCTTATATTCAAGGATTTGGAAGGTATTGTATAACCTCTTTATGAGATTTTTGAAAATGAGAAAACTGTAATGAATGGCTTGGCTGTCTTTCAGTTGATAATGCTACATGATGGTAAGTGGCTCATTGAGACAGTGGTTTCTGTTTCCCTTGAAATGAATTCATTTCTTAGGATTCATACCTGTGGTCTGCATAGTACTTTTCCTGAAATAGTCTGAGTAATGTCAGCACCGCATGAAACAAAGAGTTTGACTCATAAGAAGGGTCAAAGAAAATGAAATAGATTGGTCATAATCTCCTCTTTTAATCTCCTAATAAATATAAATTGTTTAACAAGTGCTTCAATTTTTAGTTAGGTTCAATTTATTGTCAGTAGGAAGTATGTTATCTTTGTATTTCTCATTATTGAAGACAGAAGAATACTAAGAAGGGCTGGAAAAATTACCCCAATAATTAGGCACTTGGAGAAGACTCTTTGGTACCTACACTATTTAAAATGCCAGAATTCTAGAAGGAAATCGAAGACAATATGAGGCAAAGGATTTCAGCGTGGAGGTTTCAGTAATAGTTAAGAATAATAAGACTGAGTGACTGTGGCTTTGTTTTTCAATGTAGTTCTAGGGGGCTCTTCAGCTTGGCAGGTCCAATCAAGAGTGATAGGTTCTGGGTAACTAAATAATGTAAACCATCCAAGAATGATTCTCTTTATAGCCCACTACACAGTGAATTTTGTAAAATATACAGAATTCCCTAAATAGATACCACAATAAGGAAGCAGATATTGACAAACACAATGTCTCTTGTGTGGCAAAAATGCTGATTATCTGAAAGAATGCATTTTTATTTTTTGATGAGTGCTTATGTCCTAACATTTTTTACAATACCCCAGAACTCATGTCTATTTATGGTAATGCGTCTGTCTCATCCCTTACACTATTCTCTTCATCTGCCTGTGATGGTTGACCTGCCTCTGTTATGGTGTCCAGTTGTTTGCTTAAACCTGACCTAGTTGGTTTTTTTTTTGTTTTCTGCATTTTTTTTTGTTGCTGTTTTGTTTTGTTTTCAGGAACCAGAGCCGGGAATTGAACCTGGAATCTCCTATTTGGGAAGCCGGCACTCAACCGCTGAGCCACATAGGCTCCCCTGAGTTGTTTTTTTTTTTTATTTGTTTGGTTATTGTTGTTTATTTTTTTTTAGGAGGCACTGGGTACTGAACCCAGGACCTCCCATGCGGGAAGCAGGCACTCAATCACTTGAGCCACATCTACTCCCCTAACCTAGCTTTTACTGGGAAAATAATTTGTCAATGGATTTAGCATCTACAATTAATTAAACTTAACTAAAGGAGATTACCTTCCATAATGTGAGTGAGTCTCATCCAATCAGTCGGAGGGTTTTTTTTTGTTTGTTTGTTCTAAAGGCTGCTGGGACTAATACACCAGAAAGGGGATGGCTTTTATAATGGGAATTTATTAGGTTAAAACTTACAGTCCTGAGGCTGTGAAAATGTCCAAATCAAGGCATCATCAGAGATGCTCTCTCACCCAAGTTTGGCTGTGGGCCATCAGGCATATGGCTAGTCTCTCCCTTGTCCTCCAGACTTCTCCCTTAGCCACTCAGAGACCTCTTTCCCTGCCTCTGTGCTTTGCTAATCCCAGCCTCTGGCCTCTGGGACCTCTCTCTCAGTTTCTCATGGTTTCTCTGTCTCTGCCACTTTTTTCTGCATTCTCTGATTTTAGTCCTTTGTTTATAAAGGACTCCAGTAAGAGGTTTAAGATCCACGTGGGTCACACAATCTAATTAAAGGTCTTTAACTAAATTGATCTAATCAAATGTTCCCTTAACTGAATCTAATCAAAAGTTTCCACATACAATAGGCTTATGTGCACAGGAATGGGTTAGCTTAAGAATACAATTTTCTGAGGTCCACAAAAGACTCAAACCAGCACAGAGATCTTAAAAGCAAAAGCTGAGGGTTCTGTCTCAACTCTTCAACATCAACTCACACCAGAATTTCCAACCTGCCAGTTTTGTCTATGGAATTCAGACAGAAGACTTCAACATCACCTCAACATCAGTCATCTCCAGGCTGCTGTCTGCTCTACAGAATTAGAACTTGTTAGCCCCCACAATTGTGTAAGTCAATTCCTTACAATAAGCTCTCTCTCTCTCTCTCTCTCTCTCTCTCTCTCTCTCTCTCTATATATATATATATATATATATATATATATATATATATATATATATATATATATATATATATATATATATAGTTCTGTTTCTCTGGACAACCATGACTGATAAACTTCCCTTCCAGTTTATTAAAATAATTTTTTTCTTTAATGAAAGCACCGCTTTAGTTCAGAGGACTGCAAAATTGGATAACAATGCTAGATAAATAAAAGGCATGTGATGGGCAAAAAATTTCCCAACATTTCAATGGAAGGATGGATTTCTTTAGTTAAAAATAGATGGGAAAGTATTTACATTAATTCTTTCTATAATAAATATCAAGGACCCACTATGTATTAAGCATGATGCTAATCTTCAATAGAAAAATCAGGATAAGATGTGGCAATTTGGGAATTTTTTCAGTTTTCTTTTATTAAAAAGATCTTGCAAATAAATAGAGCTTGTACATGGTGGCCTGGCCTTTTGTTGGTACTCAATATTGGTTGGATAAATTAATGAATGTCTGATAGACATTTGGTTTGAAACTGATCTCTGAGCCAAAGTTTCTGTTAAGTCTAAAGATATAGTCTAATACTTGGATCTTTGAAAAACAACAACAATATGACCTTTGTAAAGCAATTAGTCAGTTCCTGATGTATAACAGGAACTCATAGGAACTCGTATTTATATCTTTTTTTTCCATAATAAATACAATAGAAATAGTTCACATGTCTTTAACATTACACATTTGGCTAGAGATAGGAAGGAATTTGCAAATATATTTTGGAGATATAAAATGTGATATAAATAAGCAGTGATAGTGTAATTTCAGTACTATCATATTTCTGAAGCTCTTTATCTGGCGCCCAAATCTGATAGATTTATTTGTTGCCTCTCTCCCTGTTTCAGTTTCTTAATATGCACCAGAAAATAGGATGACATGGGTTGGTTTAAAAATGGGTATTTATTAGCTTACAGTTTTAAAACTGCAAAAATGTTCAAATCAAGGCATTATTAAAGTGATGCTTTCTTCCCAAAGACTAGCTGCTGGTGCCTGTTGTCTCCTCTGCCACATGGCAAGGCACATGGCAATGTCTCTTGATTTCTCCCTTCTCTTTTAAGTTTTGTTGATTTCAGCTTCTTGCTTCCATGGCTTACTTTTTTCTTTCTCTCATTGTATTCATTCCATTTATAATGGACTCCAGTAATAGTATTAAGACCCATCCTAACTGCCCCCTAGCATGTGCCTCCCTGATACCAAGGGATTACTACCAAGCACCAACTAGCAATGCAACTGGAAAAAGACCTAGTCCAAAAGGGAGAAAAGTTAAAGATAAATGAGTTTATAT
Organism: Chaetophractus vellerosus; assembly: GCA_004027955.1. NCBI lineage: Eukaryota > Metazoa > Chordata > Mammalia > Cingulata > Chlamyphoridae > Chaetophractus > Chaetophractus vellerosus. The sequence continues at coordinate 3,386 of PVKH010044724.1, read as the reverse complement.
GGCTAAGAGACTTCAAAGTGAGTCAGGAGGTCATTCCAGAGGTTACATTTATGCACGTCTCAGCACGATCTCAAGGACTGCCAAATTAGACACTACCCCAAATAGTGGGGCACCTGAGGCCTCTGGAGACACCCAGTTACTATGGTCAAGGCAGATAGCTAATGAGTTTGGTGCCTTGCCATTGGGCCCTACTTTGGTGTTGTGCTCCCCAGTGTGACAGAATTGGGCTCAGTTGTGGTTTCCCTACATGGCTCTTCTCTCCCTTCTATTTCAACCTATAGTTGGTAGGTGTACATCCAAGAAACTTTAATCTTTGGGCTGTCTATGTGCCAGCTGGGTCCTGAGCCTTAACAGAGTTGCAATACCTACTCTCCAGTTCATTGGACTCACCCAAGATGACTAACAAGGAGGTCATGATGGACAACCACCATACCAAGGAATCAAGAAAGTCTACACCTGCAAGCAAAAGAATCCCATCCATCAGCTATACGGAACTGAAGTCCCCTCTCAATTAGAGTTGGTGTGGGCATCACCATCCCAGAATCGTCAGGATTGGGGAATGAACTATGGACTAGAGTGGACTTACTAGTATTCTGCTATAGATTTATTGTGATTCTAGCAGTGGAAGAACTAATATCATTGATGTGGAGGCAGTGGCCACTGGAGGTTCTGAGGTCAGGGAGAGGGAAAACAAATGTTATGCAGGGGGCATTTTCAGGACATGGGAATTGTCCTGAATGACATGGCAACAACAGATACAGGCCATTCTATACCTTGTCATAACGTGCAGAACTGTGTGGGAGAAAGTGTAAACTACAATGTAAACTATAATCCATGGTTAGGGGCAGTGCTCCAAAATGTGTTCATCAATTGCAGTGAAAGTGCCACACTAATGATGGATGTTGTTAATGTGGGTAAATGTGGGCGGGTAGGGAACTGGGCATATGGGAATCCCCTAAATTTTTTATGTAACATTTATGTAATCTAAATATCATTTTAAAAATAATAAATATTAATTTAAAAAATATCCATCCTAAATGAGGTGGGTCACATTTTCATTGAAGTAACCTCATCAAAATGTCCTACTTACAATGGGTTCACACCCACAGGAATGGATCAACGTCATTAACACATTTTCCTGAGGTACATATAGCTCCAAACCACCACACTCCCACATGTTGCCTGCAATACAGCTACAAAGAATTGCCTTAGTTTATCAGGCTTCTATGATAAATACCACAAATCAGTTTTGGCTTAAACAACAAGAATTTATTGGCCTACAGTTTCAAAGGCCAGAAGTCCAATTCAAGGTGTACTGGCTTTTCCCCAGAGTCCATAGCATTCTGGCATTGACTTCCTGGCAGTCCTTGGGTACCTTAACTTTCCCATCATATGTAAAAGTCCTCTCCTTTCTCTGCTAGGCTTCTGCTGACTTCCTGATTCCGGCTCTTTTCCGAGGCTTTTTCTGACTATATCTGAATTTTTCCTGCTTGTAAAGGATTTCAGTAATGCAGATTAATTATCACCCTCATTCATTTTGACTACACATTATCTAAAAATAATATATTCTAAAGATTCTCTTGACAATGGCTTCATATCCACAAGGACATGGATTAAGATTTTGAACATGCCTAAATTGGGGTACATAATTCAGCCTACCACAAGAACTTCTAAAATCCTCCTGTGCACCATTCTTTTTGTACTGCAGTACTCTTTTTCATTTGTTATTACCTCTACTTGGAAACCATCTGAATTGGTAAGGTTTCTTATCTGGAAACCACAGAATCTAATCTAGTTTAACAAAATAAAATTTTAAAGGTGTATAGATGATGCAGAATTATTGGAAAGGCTGTGAAGCAGAGGCAAGACTGAACTTTCAAAAACATCTCTCAATCTACATCAGAGTTTTGGTCAGCAAAGAAGCCACTGATATTGCTCCAGGAAGAAAGCTGTACAACAGCCATCCCAGGGAGTGGAGAGAGTCTGCAGCTGCAGGCAGGATAATCCCACCGATCTTATCCATGGGATATATGTCCCCTCTCACTTGGAGGTAGAGTGGACATCACCATCCCAGACTCCTTAGGATTGGGGAAAGAGCTATGGACTAGAGTGGACTTACTGGTATTCTGTTATAGACATATTGTGATTCAAGCAATGGAAGAAATTGCAACATTAATGTGGAGCCAGTGGCCACTGGATGCTTTGGGGGCAGGGAGAGGGAAAAGCAGTTGTAATACAGGGGCTTTTTCGGGACTTGGGAATTATCCTGAGTGACATTGCAATGACAGATGTAGGCCATTTATATCATCATATAACTTGCAGGACTGTGTGAGAGAGAGTGTGGTCTACAATGTGAACTACGGTCCATGCTTAATGGCAAAGCCCCAGGATGTGTATATCCATTGCAGGTGATGTGCCACACTAATGAAGGATGCTTATGTGGGAGGTCGTGGGAGGTGTGGGAGGTGGGGCATGTGGGAATCCCTATAATTTTTGTGTAACAGTTATGCAATCTAAGTATCTTTTAAAAAATAAAAATAAAAATTATTATTACAAAAAAGAAAGAAAGAAAGCTTTTTATATCTCCCCATTGCGGAGGATTTGCCTGTGGAGTTTTCATATATGCCCTTTATTATGTTGAGGAATTTTCCTTACTTACATATATATATATATATATTACAAATCAATTTTATTGATACATATTAATAAACTAAAAAATCAAACAAAAAACAAAAAAGCACACACAAAAAGAACAAAAAAAGAAGAGACATGGTGCTGTAGCTGCTAAATGCAGGGCCACATGACCTCTAATCTGAGCTGGGCCAGCAACATGGAGGTCCCAAGTCTTACTTCTTTCCCCAGAAATTTGGTGGCAAAACAAAGTGACACATAGGACATCTGATTGACAGAGCCTAAATAACACCCAGAAACCAAGCTGCAAGGGAATCTGAAAAAAATATAATTCTTAGCTTCTGAGGTATACCTCCTTAGAAAGTATTTGGAATGGGTTTTAGGTGAGCCAATTTATAATATCTATTATAACTTTGTATTTTCAAACTTTACTTCTTCAGATCACCCCTAATAATCTATCTGTATTCACTCATTTGTTCACTCAATCATTATCCATTCATTCATTCAACCAGTATTTATTGGGCATATAATATAGTCTTGGCTACACCAAAGAGCTTTTCATGTTATACTTTTCTCTCAGTCCTCTTTTAGACTATGAATGTTTCTAGCATAGATTTTATAACAGATTATTACATTTGCTTAATTATTTGTCTCTCATTTTTCTGCTCTATCAGTCAGAGTTCTTTCAGGAAAACAGAAGCTGCTCTTATTAATCCACACAGAGATAAAATGCAGTAGAAGACTGCATAACTATG
>PVKH010044723.1:0-10576 GCA_004027955.1 Chaetophractus vellerosus | reverse complement strand
TTTTTAAAATTAATTATGGTTATGACACTGAAAATATTAAAGTATTAAATGGGTGATCATTTAACATTAAGGTACTATTTGGTTTCCAGAGTTTATTTGACTTATCTCACAAGAAGTTTTGTTGTTGTTTATTTGTTCATCTGCATCTAGTTCATGCAACAAAGCATTTCAATTTCTGTTGGTCTTGGATACATTTTTACAGTTAGTAATAATAAATGAATTGTGCTCTGGAGGTCTATGGATATGGATATGTGACCAGTGCAATTTGGTCAGAATCATTAGGGAGAGCTACAGCCATTAGGCTTTGATTCTAAAGGTCAGAATGCATAGTTCATCTTCTTTGGACATGTTCATTCATTTTTAACAAGCCACTCTGAATCTTCACAGAGAAATTCAATAGCCTGTTTCCAGGAGTTCTGCTTTCAAGAAGGTAAGGATTGAGGAAATCATTAGATCCCTGCAGAGACATCAATAATATATCTGGTTTCTAATCCATATCTTAGTCCTGCTTTATATCATTGAAAATATTTTAGAAGTCTGAATTTCTCAGAGACTGTTCAGGGAAAATTAGGTACTCTTCCAATTGCTGACTCTTCATCAAAATCTCTAAATTTTAACTTACCAAGACCTGGTTGGTCAGTGACCATTTCTCAATCCAAATCATCCATCAGCTTGTGAGTAACAACTTTTATCTTGGCCATTGTATGTTAAAGCTTTACTATCACAGAAATTAATTACTGCACAAAAGTATATATGAATGCCTTCATTTCACCAACCTTTGTAATCAATGTTTTTAGAGCAAATTTTTGATCTCTAGTAATAATAAATTATAGTGTATTTTAATGGAAATTATGCAATTGTAAACATGATATGGTGAATAAATATTTGATGATAATTGGAAATATTAATTGAAAAAGTGGTTTATAAAAATGGATTCCTATGGATTTACTTGTGAGTTTTTCTGGGTCTAGTTTCAATCTACACACATATGCTTATCACATACATACTGATATAAGCAATTGCATATATAGATACTACAAATGTTTAATTTCTGTGACCCTTACCTATAACATATTTAAATTGATGATAATAATAATGGTTACTTAATCATGCAGCACAATGGCTATATAATAGTAAATCAAAACAAAATTTCCTTCCCCTTCTCTTAAAGCTCTTTGTTTCTGCCAAAAAAATTAACCTATTTTCTTTCTTAAGCTCTAATTTACTAGTGAGTTCTCTAAATTTCAGTTCAAGTTCTACACAATTTTTTCAAACCCCAAAAGTGCTTCTAGTATGTTGCATTTCATATCAGAGATGTTCAATACATATGTCATGAAAATATTCATTTCAAACTCCATTATTGCTTAGAGAAATTTAACAAATGGTCATTTTATAATTTTTAAATATTTTCATTTATTTTCTGTAACAATCCAAAGTAATTGATTACTCAAAATTATACTAAGAGTATAGATTAAGTATTTTTTTTTAACCATCTTCAACCAATTTATACAGTGTTTCAACCGAACTGTGAAGGGCATGGATTGGGGGAGCCATAAGACCAAAGAATGAAGTAGACAAATGGTTAGACATGAACTTTATTTGGACTTACAAACAGGAGAGGCTATAATGGTGGGTCAGGAATGAAGTTAGTGCCCTGCAAAGAAGTAAGGAAATGAGGGGGAATATAAGGGGTTTGAAGGTTAGGTTAATGTGTCAACTAAGTTAGGTAATTGTGCCCAGTTTCTGTCAAGAAAGCACTGGGCTAATTGTAATATAAGGACATTTATGTGCTTTAGTCTTCAGTGAATTTACTGCACAGATGACTGAGTACATCCACAATCAACCTGGAAATCACCATCAGCAATGAGTGACATTTTATCCAATCAGTTGAATGCATTAAAGGGGGAAGTGATTTTGGCATTCAAAGAGAATTTCCCAGCTCACCTTTGGACAGCCAATGTCTCCCAGAAACTCATCAACAACCTTCACTGGACTTTCATTGGAGCAACTATTTTGCAGCATCCCTGCAAAACCTCAACTTGTACATCCCTGTGGTCACATGAGAAAATCTTATAAATCTCATTCTATTTACAGATATCTCCTGTTCATTCTGTTTCACAAATGAATCCTGACTAATACAAAGGTATCAGGAAAAAGACATTCCATAAGGTATGAGAAATGAATTTCTGCAAAAGATATTTGAGGTGTACAAATGGGGTATTTGGTGATGTTATCACAGGAAGAGAGTATACAGCCTTGAGATGATTAATGTTTGCAGTAGGCCTGTTATTTTTAAATATTGATTGTCTGTCCAGGTTATGCTGGCAACTACATGCTTCAGTCTGTTTTTCATTTAAGGGGGATATCCTGGTCTCTTGGCTCCAACAATCCACTCCCATGAAGCAGCCAGCATTAACCTCAAGACACACATTGCATCTGCATTCCATAGCAACAGTAGAGCAGATGACAAAATAATAATAAAAGTTCTCTACTAAATGCTAGTAGGCATATGAAGGCATGTTGGTAGGGTAGGAATGGGAATTAAGCCAATCAGATATGGTGTCAGTGGTTAATTTATCAATTGTTGTATGTGCTCTTACATATGATTTAGAGCTTGTGAAATATTATGGGAGTGATCAGGAATATATACACAACTTTGATTATTAATGCTTGACAGTTAAATTAGATAATCTGTGGGTAACCACCCCATATTACAGATTCCCTCTTGTCTCATACAGATAGGGGCAACATGATTTAGGGTGGCAGATTTAGCTGTTAACCATGCTAAACCATCATATACAGCATATCCTAATAACAATTTAGTTATTTTCTTATTCCCTTACAAGGGAAAAAGTATAATTATAAGTCTCATTGAAAGATGGCAGCTGGATTTCAGTCTTAAATGAGGTCTCACTCTTAACTTGTGGATGTGTTGTAGTAACCATGACAACAAGGTTTTCCATGTCAATGAATTTGCAGGAGTGACAATCTAAGGAAAGCCAATAGCACACCATGATGGCAGGTTTGTGCAAATCCATCATTGGGTACAATTGTGGACATGAGTTACAGCTGGAGCCCACTGCAGGAAGGTATTTTCTAGGGTGCTACAGATGAAAAGAAAGATGTTTATGGGGAACAATAAGGGGCAGATCATGCTGGTCTAACAGTATACATTCAACATTTCCATTAGTAGATAACAAAGTCTCAACACCATACATTTTCCCCTTTTAAATTCTCTGAGATTTTTCAGTGGCATCAATAAATAATTTAGGCATAAGAAGAGTCCACATAGAAACACATAGAGTCCCAGCAGGAATATGAGACTCTGGATTATTACTAAAGATTTTTACAGGCATTTTTGTATAAATTGTGGTCTTTTAACAATATTTTGGGTGACTCCTATTTCTCATTGGCTTAAGATTTCCAACCAGTGAGTCTGGAGCCAGTACCATAGGCAAAGGCCCTCATTTTCTTCAATTTGTATAGTTTGAGGCATAGGCAACAATAGATAATTATTACTTCTCTTTTTGGGCTGTAGGGCATCTGGTCCTTTAACTCAAAATCTCAATGCCAGCATTGGTCCCACTACTATGATTTCAATTGGAGAAGGGGCCACAGCCCAAGGTGCTGAATTTAAAAGAGTTAAGGCTAGATAAAGCTTCTTAGTTCATAGTTGTAAAGATCCTTCATCATCTTTTATCTGTTTCTTTAAAAGCCTATTCATCCTTTCTATAAGACCTGGACCAGAAGAGTTATAAGGTAGCTGGAAACTTCAAACAATATCCTGGTCCATAACTCAAGACTGTGTGAGGTGACTGGGAAATGGACTTCCTTAGTCACTGTCAATCTAGGTTGGCACCTCATATAGGGCACTTTTTCTGGGCAGCAAATGGTAGCCCAGCCCACTGGTTACAAGAGTCTGGTGGCAGTTTCTATGGCAGTGATAGCATATTTTGCCCCTTCCTAGAGCAGGAAGGGACCAATTTAATCCACTTGCCATCATGCTATTGGAGTTTGTACTCAGCAAATATGTCCCATCCAGTGATGTAATTGTCATGGTCATCAGAGTGAACATTATGGACACTCCTGTGTGATGTATATGAGCTATTGGCAAGTGAGAGGCAGCTGGAACTTCTGGGCTAGGCCTCACAGAGCCTGGTAGCCATGATGTATGCTTTTCCTGTGCAGCCACTCTGCTGTTTTTCAGGTTTCAATGGTATAGCTCTGGATCTTTGTGAGGGTATCTGTCTCAACATTCCCAAGAGGGGTGTTAGAGGAGTAGGCAGGGATGTGATAGACAGTTACCTATCACTGCTGGCAGGCATCCCAGTTGTTCTTCCACAGATCTCTTCTACTCAAAGTGTAGTCCATGACAGTCCATTGGGTCTGTCTTGTTCACAGTATCTACAATCCACCCCTGGATAGGGATGACAGTCTTCAGAGTGATGGAAAACTATTGAGTTAAGCCCTCTACTTACAACAGGACATGGTTTGCTGTATACAGTTGCTTTTGTAAAGAGCTATATCATAATTCCACCCCTTTCTACAATTGTGAATAAAACCTAAGGGGTACTCATTTAGAGTGTTGCCTTTACCACACACCCTACCCAAAGCCAATATCAGTGCTAGCCACATTCAGTTTATAGGTTAAGTCAGGGTCCATGCCCTCACTGCTTGAGCCTGTGCTATGGCCCTCTTGGCTTCCTCAAAAGGAGTCTGCTGGGGGTCCTTCCAGTATTATCCACAACCTTTATTAAAACAATAGTTTTAATATATGAGCTAAATGAGGAATGAAGGGTCTCCAGTACCCCAACAAGCCCAGAAAGGCCATCAATTGTTTTGGAGTTTGTGGTGTGGGAAAACATTGCATTGTACTTTATCAATTACAGTAAGAGGTATAGTTTTTGTCTTACCTGACCAAACAACACTAAAGAAATTGACAGAGAAGTGAAGACCTTACAGCTTGTACCAATTGTTTTCCATCCCAGGCTCTGATAATTATTTTAATTCTGAAACAGAATTACTGGTTCACAATATCATCAATATAATGAAATAGGGTTACAGCCACAATTTTCTTCTACTCTTCCAAATCCTTTGTCATGAGGTCAGGACAGATGGTCAGGCTGTGCATAAAGCCATGGGAAGCACTGTAAAGATGCATTGTTGGACCCCCACTGAAGGTGAATGCAGGCTGCCTTGACTTGTCTAAGGAGATGCTAAAGAATTAGCTAGATCTAAGACAAAGTGATAGTGACATAACTGGGTACTAATTACTTGCAACAAACCAGCAATATTTGGGACTACTGCATACAGCAGTGGTGTTAGTTAATTTAATTCATTTACTGTTTTGCACCATACTGTGGCAGCCCGCTGTTGGCCACATTTTTTTTTTTGTAGCAATAGGGCTGCTACTTTAATTGAGGTGGGCCAATTCAGACAAATATAAGGCAAAGAATCCACCTCTTAATTCATAGCAAAAGAGGTTATTTTTCTGACATATAACATCTTTAAAATAATTACAGTCATGATTAGCAACATTATTTTTTATTTAATACTATACAGAAAACACTGTTAGGTCTCTAGGAACTTTATAGTCTTTAAATATTTATATGAACACTTACCATATAGTTTTAATAGGTTAGAAAATTCATTTTATAACACTTTCTAAACATTTTCCATTTAACTTATAATATATTAAATGAACTTAACTATTTTTATTACTTTACTTTTTTAAAAGATTTTTCATTTATTCCAACCCCCCATTGTTTTGTGTTCACTGTCTGCTTTGTGTGTTCTTCTGTGTCTGCTTGCCTTCTCTTTAGGTGGTTCTGAGGGCTGATCTTGGGACCTTCTGGATTGGAGAGAGGCTGCTCAATCTCTTGCACAACTTCAGCTCCATGTTCTGCTGAATCTCTTATTGTCTCTCTTCTATGATTCTTTTTGTTATGTTATATTGCTACACCAGTTCTCTGGGCAATTCAGCACTCCTGCATGGGCCAGCACTTTGTGTGGGCTAGCTGTCCTCTCTGGACAGCTTGCCATGTGGGCCAGCTTGGTTTTCACCAGGAGGTCCTGGGAATTGAACCCTAAACCTCCTATATAGTAGATGGGAGCCCAATTGCTTGAGCCAATTCTGCTTCCCTACTTTACTTTTTTCTAGGTGTAAAAACAAATCTTTTCCAATAATTTGACATTTAAAAAATGATAGTTTTTAGTGTTTGGCTTTGAGAAAAAAGATGTGAGGTTTGAACATTGTGCTCTTTTGAAAAGCCAGCACTCTTGTTTTTCTTAAACAACCAAAGACACAATAAAGTTAAAGCACAAGAAGCTATTATGATAAAACAAACTTTTGGCTTTGTATGCCAATTATTCAGGAGAAAAACTCCTTATGAACTTCTACTAAAACAGACAAATGATTTAAGAAACTTTTTCACTTTAAGAGAGAGAATCAAATTTTAGGTTTGCATCAATATACAATTTGATATGAAGGCTTTTAGAAACTTTATTGACAGACCCATTAAATCTTACTCAACTTTGACCACAAAAATTGCTTTTCCATGTACCTTCTATACTTTCTGTACCAATTCAGATTTTGTCCCACATTTTACTCTTTCTTAATAGCCAGTCCTTTCTTGGAACAAAATTACTTTCTTTTCCTAAATAATAACAACACAATCTATATACCTTACATTCATAAGTTTCCAAAATGATTTTGGAAACTGTCTTCAAAAAAACCTCTTGCAACATGCAATTGCCATTAACACTAATCAAACTTGTCAGAATAATGATTCGATTTTGTTATATGCAAACATAAGTTTTTATGTTTCTTTTAATTTCATAAATTGTTCAGTTCAAAATTATATACTTTAGCACCACAAATTTTATCAATGTGGCTATCCAGGCCCAAATAGAATTAACATGGAAACAAAGAAAAATGATGTTGCTAAGTTTTTCTGCTTTGCCAGCAGCTAAAGTAATTTATCAGCTTCCATTAGCTGACAGTTGCACAATCCACATAGCAAGGGGACTGTGAATCTGTTTTTGGAATGTTTTCCTTATCTTGGTTAACACTAAAGAAGAATATTTTCTAAAAAGTATGATTTCATGGTCAAGTGCCTTTTTTAAAAAAGATTTATTTATTTTTATTTATTATATATCCCCCTCTTTCTGCTTGTTCTCACTGTGTTCATCTTCTGTGTTCTTCTGTGTCTGCTTGTCTCCCCCTGCTGTGGTAACCAGCTGAGTCAGCTCACCATGTGGCAGCCTGCCTGCTTGCATCAGCTTGCCCTGCTCACAGGGGCTTACCCTGCCGATGGTGGCTTTGACCTGCCCATTGTGGCTTGCCCTGCCTGCTGTGGCTTGCCTTCTCAAGGTGGTCTGCCCACTTGAGGAGGCCCTGGGAACCAAACCTGGGGCCTCCTATGAGGTAAACCAGTGCCCTACCAATTGGGATACAGCCAGACCCTCAAGTGCCTTATTTATCACTTCTGCTTATGCAGGATGTTGTATTTGTAATTTAGCCTTTCTTTGCTCAAGTGCTTTTATATGATTTAAAGATTCTATAGTTTGTACATCTGAATCATCATCTCCTTCTTATCTAGTTGCTCAGAGAGACCTATCACTAAGGCAGAAGTGGAAGTCCAAAAATCCCTTTCTAGTCATGACTCTTCCCTCATATGGCAGATTTCTATGTCTTCCTCAAGGCAGTCTGCTGTAGTTAACCATACTGTCCCAGTAATGGCTAGCTGCATCCTGTGGCAGCATGCCTGCTATCTTTACTAAACTTCATAATCTTTTATTCTTGCAGCATGTGCTATAATCTCTTTAATGTCATTGGGGTGCCCCTGAACTCACAAAGGGTTCCACAAGTCAGGCAAGTGGGCAACTCCATATTCTCTGAGCAGTCCCCACTCTTCTGGTCCCCACTTGTCCAGAAGGATATCTAGGCTTCACCACATGGATGTTATTGAACAACTCAGGATTTCCCCCACAAATTCTCCCTTCCTCTAGCTCAGGCCACCACTGTTCATGGTTCTTCAGTCTCAGACTGTGGCTCAACAATTGTTTCAATCCAAGTTTAAAGAGCATGGGTTTGGGCTGCCATAAGATCAAAGAACACATCAAGCAAATAGGTAGACATGAATTTTTGGGGGTGTTAGTAACAGATTTCTTTGGCAGAAAATCAAAGTGTGAAGTTAGCTCCTAACAAAGAGGCTAGAAAAAGAGGGATGATATAAAGGGTCTCAGAACAGAGACATTCCACAGGGTATGAGAACAGAGTTTCTACAAAAGTTACATGAGGTGCACAAATGGAGTGTTTGGTGATTTTATCACAGGGAGGGATCATATAGACTTGAGAAGATCAAAGTTTACAGTAGGCCTCTTACTTTTAAATAGTATGTCTCCACCAGCTTACACCAGGGGGTTACATGCTTAAGGCTGTGTTACATTTAAAGGGGGGCATCCCAGTCTCTGGACTCCCACATAGAGTAGCATTTCTCTTTGCTTATGAATATTTATAACTATCAGAAAGTATGATGCACTGACTTACTGCACATAATGATTCTAATTCTGGGATGAACTAAATCATTGATCACTTATTTCCATGATAATTTGAAATGAGACAATATATTATTGAATCAAATCTATGTTCCAATGGTTCAAAACAAAATATTTTTATTTTCCTAGGAACATTTACCATATAATAGTATGATATCTTTCATGCCCAGAATTTTCTATGGACTGACTTATCATCTGGTTTGTTCTGAAAATAGTATAGTTGTTCACACATGTTTTCATTGGATATATTCTATTAATAATAAGTTTGCATGTGTAGAAATTGTTATCTTTCAATCTCTCTTCTCTTACTTGAGGAACTCCTAATATAATTATGAAATTCTGATTTCAATATATTGGACTTTAAAAATCAATAATGTGAAAGGACATAAATATGGAAGTCAAAATGCAGACACACAAGGGGAAAAAAGATAATGGGTCTGTCTTAAGGGGATTCTGTCCCTTGACTTTAAATTATATGAACTTATAGCATAGCTACTTGGACTTTACTCTCCACCAAAATCATTAGATAATATTTATCATTTTCTATCATGGAATTCATTAAGAAACATGTACATTTTCCCCTTGGTTTTATTGATGCATTCCCCCACACTATTCCTCACTTATAACCTAAGACCTTCTCTTTGACTAGAAACAAAAAATAGATAGTACATAGAAGCCATCTCATGAATCCCCTTACAGTACCATGATATATTATTGCATACATTTTAAATGTTTTGTTAATGGTCTAAAAGAAACCAGTAATCTCTAGGATTTAGAGATTTTTTTTCTCATTTACCTTATTTAATTGGAGGCAGAAATGAGGAACATGTTTCATTTGGAAATTTATTTCAGCATTTTAATTACAAAATAAGTTTTAATTCACTATCCTAGACTGCTTTTGTAGAGTTAAAAGTTACATGAGATGCACAAATGGGGTTTCATGGAATAAGAAAATAAATAAAATAAGAAGATTAACTTGTTAAACCAAAGTCATTATTTGAATGCCTCTTCTATGGAGAAGTTTTAAGATTTATCAAATATTATCTTTACCTTTAAATAAGAGATATTCTTATGGATGGTAGAGTCAAATGGTATAACAAAGCCCACAATGTGTTAATTATAGAAAGACAGTTTACCCTCAAAATGAATGAGAATATTATTAGACAGAATAATCTATAAAGCAAATTAATTTCCTTATAATATTTCCTTTCTGCCTGAAATCTCCAATTATAAGCCAATAAAAGAAATATGGACATTAATGTTAGTGAATGAAATATTTACCCAGTGGTGGAGCTAGATGATTCTTGAGGAGTCTTCTAATACCCACAAGAAAGAAATAATTTGTTTCAACTTAAGTAAATGATCTCTTGAATTAAAATGTTCAGATAATATAAACCAGCATCTCATAAACACTAAGAAACTGACATCTGCCCATTGATAAGTGCAATTGGCCAATGACCAAATCTTTAGAGGTGCTTGTGTTAATTCTTACATTGCATCACTTCAGCTTTATTTAATTTTCCAAAGTTTTACTTTTTGGAATATCATTCCTATAAACAGAGTTTTTTTGTTTGTTTATTTCTTTCTTTTAAATAATGTTTATTCTTTTCAAAAACACAACCAAACAACAAACCATAAACAAGGTGACCCAATCCCAGACCTCAATAGTGTTTGAAACTATTACTTATTCTAAAAATCCATGTACCATTGGGAGTTAGAAAAAACTATAAAACTAATCAATAAGTAAACTATTTTCTACATCAGGAGGTAGGAAGAGACAATGAATCTCAGAAAATCCTTTTCTTTAGTTCTACTTTTATCCCTTCTCACTTTCTCAAGGAAGTTGCTCCTGCATTCTCCCTCTATGGCACCTTTTTCTTTTCTTCTCTCAACCATTCGCATCCAGGGAAAGTAATCTCTTGTTTTACATGTCTTAAAATAGAATATCTCCCTTGACACCTGGACCTCTAGCTATTAACCATTTAACTGCTCATATCCTTAGAAAGGCTTCTCAAAA
>PVKH010044722.1:0-10576 GCA_004027955.1 Chaetophractus vellerosus | reverse complement strand
ATGGACTATTTCATTTAATCTTCATAGCAACCCTATATTATAGGTACTAATATTAGTCCCATTTAACAGGTGAGGGAATGGAGACTCGGAGCTATTCATCAGGTCCATGATAGAACTAGGACTTGAACTTAAATCCCTCCATCTCCAGAATCCAAGCTCTTAAGACTAAGCTGTCCTGACTTTCTCATAGAATCCAGTTACTTGACCACTAGGTGATTTGTATTTCTGGGACCGGAGACTCTAAATTTTTATTTTCCAAGAAAAAAAAACTCATGTATGGTGTGTCAGTATATCTCAGTGAAACTGCTTAAAAAGTTACCACATATATAATATGCATATATTAATCAACCTGGGTCATCTATTATGTTAATTGGCTTTGGTTTAGCTTAGTTTTAATTTAATAAGCTCTTAACCTCCCAAACTTCAGATCTACTGGATGTGCATGTGCAGAGAACAGTGGCAGTCTGGTTTGCAGTAATTATTTTATGTCTTTTATCTTTCATCCCCCCTTATCTAGCCAGATTCCTCATGACGGTAGTGAACTGGTCACTGCACACCATCATACCCCTGGCCTCATCTTGGACAACGCATTATGTTAAATTTATAAGCTCCTATTTTTATTTTCTAGTCAAGGTACTCTAGACTTCTTCGCAAACTTTGGAAAAAAGAAAAGGGTATTTTTAATAGTATTTTAAAGAACAGCTGTTTAGTGAGTCATCAGATGCTTTACCATGTGCAAGTTGAAGGTTTCAAGTAAGATTTAAATGAAACTTCTAGACCAGAGGTTCTTAACCTTTTTTGTGCCATGGACCCCTTTGCCAGTCAGGTGAAAACCACGAGCCCCTTACTAAGTCCATACTATACTGTGTATTTTTTAATAAATATATCATAACCACACCAACATGTCCCCACAAGAATTTTTTTTTTGAATTTCAATTCAAGCTCACAAACCTCTTGTTAAAATCCCCTCTTCCAGAGGGTTTTTAGGATGTCATAAGTATGTCTAAGCCATTTATTGCCTAAACATAGAAGAAAGCTTTCAGGTCCTTGTTCTATCAACTTTTGGGGCAAACCAATTTCTTTATGTGTAAAAAAAAGACAATACTATCCAGTGTCCATGAAGAACTGATCAAACTCTCAGTTTTCATTTTTCACTCCCAGAGAAAATTATGTAGCAATTTCTTTGCTTCAAAATAAATAAATAAATGAAAAAGCTGTACCAATCAGTTTACAAAAATTAGTTTTGGAACAGAGCCCAGAAAAGGAAAGCCCCATCACCCAGGGGGTAGATTAGATATTCAATATATTTGTGACAGAATGAGCTCAAGAGCTATTATGGAAACATGCCCTCTGGATTCTCAGGGAGGCTTCCATCACTGCCAGGGAGCCTCCTTCTTTCAAGTATGCTTCTCCTGTAACACAGGAATCCAAACACGAGTTGGTTGACGAGCATGTGGTCTGTTTGCATGTGGCTGATTTCAGAAAATTATATTATAAATTATTTTACATTGGCCTTTGGTCATTGGTTAGCTTGGAAAACTAAACCTTTTGAAAACATTTCTGTTCACCAGTGATAACTACCATGAGATCCAGGGTTATGTGAATGTAGGAGAGGATAGTAGAATGCTGGCAAGATTAGCGGGAACAGGCTCATGCAAGACCCGTTAGGTACTTGGAGATTGGGCTTTTGCTGTAAAATTGACCTTAATAAATGATAATAACAATAGATTGTATTAAGTGTTTATTACACACCAGCCACTGTGTTATGAAATAAGTCCAGATATGTATAGCAGAGGCTCAAATTAACAGGACCTTAAGCAAAGTAGTTAATTTTTCTCTCCTTGCAGAAGGAAAATAGGTGCTTCAGTGTTGGGGCGGTGGCTCTGCCTGGCCCACCTTCCCCAGACTTCAGTGGAGATTGTCTGAGGGACCAGGTTCCACTGTCCCCATGTGGTCCAAGAAGGCTCAACACAGTGTTTCTGTCTCAGGAAGCAAGAAGAGAAATGGGGAAGGGATTTCAGGCTGCCCGTTCTTCAGGGCACAACAGGAGTGATCCCAGACAGACACCACTTCTGCTAATATCCCACAATACAGTCACATGGCCACCCCCAGCTAAAGGAGGAGCTGGGAACATAGTCTTTATACTGTGACTGTGTGTGCAGTAGAAACTCCTATCCACTGTTTTCTGTTTCAAATTCATTTTTTTAAAGTTTATTTTATTATGCTTTTCATGAGCACAGTTCAGTGGTATTTAGTATATTACCAAGTTGTTCAACAGTTACCGCTAATTCCCAAATATTTTCACCACTCCAAGAGAAATCCCATGCACATTCACAGTCACCCCCCATTTCCCCCTCTCCACAACCCCTGGAAAACACTAATCTACTTTCTTTCCTTATAAGATATTTCATATAAATGGAGTTATAAAATATGTAGTCATCTGTTTCCGCCTTCTTTCACTCTTCGTGGTGTTTTTAGGGTTCATCCGTTTTGTAGCTTAATCAGAATTCACTCCTTTTTTATGGCCGACTAATATTCCATTGTATGGGATGATGCATTTTATTTGTCTGTTCATCAGTTGATGAGCATTTGAGTTGTTTCCACATTTAGGCTATGATGAATGATTCTGCTATGAGGATTCATGTACAAATTATTACATGGACATATTTTCAATGCTCTTGGATATATTCCTAGGCTCATATGGTAATTCTATGTTTAAGTTTTTGAGGGTCTGTTATACTTTTCCAATGCAGCTGAACAATTTTACATCCCCACCAGCAGCATATGAGGGTTCCAATTTTTCCATGTCCTTGTCAACATTTGTTATTGTCCATTTTCTTTCTTATAGCCACCCTAGTGGGTACAAAGTGGTATCTCATCGTGGTTTTGATTTGCATTTCCCTAATGTCTAATGATGTTGAACATTGCTTCATGGGCTTATTGGCCATTTGTATATCTTCTTTGGAGAAATGTCTATTTAAATCCTTTGCCCATTTTTTAAATTGTATTATCTATTATTAAGTTGTAAGAGTTCTCAATATATTCTGGATATATAATACCATTTTTAGCAGTAAGTATAAATAGTTCTAATATAGTTCAATTGTTTAGTTTTTATATGACTATTTTAGGAGATTTAACAAAATTTATGAAGCAAAATGGCCAACCCAATTTGTGAGTACAGTTAAAACCTTAGTGCTAGTCAGTTTTAGGCCAATGATTTCCAAACAGGATACTGATAGAAGGGAGAAGGTTTACCTGAGGGGCCCTCCATGATTTTCATTTTCTGATGCATCACAGCTCTGACACAGGAGGGAGCACAGTTGATTATAGTAGTGCTTCTCAAACTTTGCTGTGCATGTAAATTACCTGGGGATCTTGTTAAAATTCAGATGCAGATTTAGTAAGCCTGAAGTGGGCCTGAGATTTCTAACAAGGCTCCAGGTGATACGGAAGCTGTTGGTCTATGGACCACACTTTCAGTAGCAAGTGAGAGTGTAGGTGTTAACATTTGCTGTCTAGAGGCGTGGGTCTGATTCTCACATGGACCACTTGGCTTTGTTCTGGCCTCACAGTGCTGTTCTGGAAAGACATGGCCTTTGGAATCGACTCTTGGCAACCACTTCTCAACAACGTGTTTCATTAATCAAGTTAGTTCACTGCCCTCAGCTAAATTTTCAACATCTGAAAATTAGGGATAATGGAACCTCCTTCTCAGAACTGTAATGAAAATGAGGTGGAATAACACATGTAAAGCATCTGTTACAGTTCTAGATATATAGTGGGCCTTGGTAAGTGTTGGTTTCTTTCCTCCACCTCGTTCCGCTGTAGATGTGTTTGTGAGTGCTGAATGCAAATGCATCGTCATCAGTATAGAGACAACTACATGTTAATACCCTAATTATCTTGATTTTCATGATTAGTTTTAGAAGGTATTACCCTCTTTATGCGCTGTAGTTATTCTATGTATGTTTCCTCTTCTCTACTCAACAGATATATCTTCCTGGAGGTTAGAATGTATGTTGTCTTCTTCTTGAATCTCCTGGGGGCCTCACACAGTGCTATCCGTAGAATTTGTCATTAACTAATGCCTACAGAATGACTCAGACAGCCCCTTTCTGTAGCAGTAGTAGCAGTGGTAATTATAGAAGTAACAATAATAACGGATACTAACATATATTAAGAACTTTGTGTCAGATGCTATCCTAAGGGCTTGCATGTAGTATCATATATAATCCCCCAAGCCATCCTTTGACATACAACCATTGGTTGTCCCTGATTTCCAGACGAGACAGCTGAGGCTTAACAATACTTACAAAGATAGCATGCCCTCTGCAATGGAAGGAATGGGGTTCTGTAGGTAGGCTACCCAGGATCTGAATCCTTGAATTAGCTGTGAGACTTCATTTTCTTAATCCCTCAATCTTCAAATGTGGCATCTGTAATTATTAGTGTCAATCTCAGGGGATTTACTGTGAGCTTTGCATGAAAAAATGTGTGAAATATGCAAAAAGCACTTAGCACAATGTTAGCTCTTTTTATGTGTTTATTTGTTAAGTCACTCATCTCTGGTCTCACAGCAAGTAAGTGGCAAAAGTGGGATTTGAACCCAGGTTGTATCATTCCAGTGTCATAACACAGAATCTCTGAATTTCATTGCTCCAAGTTTCCCATTTCAAATATTGAGGTGGGAACCAGAAAGTCATACGTCCACGTGAAGAGAGAAAGGTTGAAGGGCTGCAGAGACAGAAAAGGTATACGGGAAGTACTTTATAATTTATCAATTTAAAAAAAAGGTATTTATAAAGCCCTAATATTTGTGCTAATGTGTTTTCTAAAATCATCCATGTAGCTAGTGCCAATGCAAGGCAGGAGGTGTTTGGGGTACCCTCATTAAGAAGAAAAAAACCTTAATTAGTATAAAAGTACAATAATGCAAATTATACAAAAGCATATGGCCCATATGAACATAGCCAGGCTCCTCCTCAGGGCCTAGGAAGGGCACTGAAATGTAAACTTCATTTGCTTCATGGTGAATCGTACTCTGATGCAAAATAGTCAAAATTCTGCAGGGTAGCAAGCCTGGCTTTCCTTCCTGTTTTACTTTACAAAGGGCAAGTTTCTAACATCTTTGGCTTGGTAGTTCTATATAAAACTAGTAATAGACTATTCAGACCTCTAACTCACAGGAAATTTTGGTGGGTAACACACTTCCCAGAATAGATATATTAAGTTATAAAGAAAACCAAGCAGATTGCATGGGTTTTTCATACCTACTGCCAGGTGGTACAGATCTAAATGTCGGAGAATTCTTATAAGCAAGATTAAATTGACTCCTGACAGCTGGTCACTAAAATACAGGAAGTGAAGACCTGGTTGAAAGCAAGAACTCACCGGTGTTCATTAAGTTTGCATCACAGAATAGAGCTCACTTTTTTTTTAAACCTGTCTTCGTGATGTCCTTGTTTGGCAGTGTATGCTGTTTGTCCCACACAAGTAGGTTGTCAAGGTACAGGCAAGTCAATCAGTTCTATCTTGATGTGAATTCTGTGTGTGTAAACAGAACCTGTGAAAAGGCTTAGCTATCCAGAACATCAGATATTTGATGGCTAGCAGAACCTTTGAGGTCTCCACTTGCTCAGTTCCTCCCCTGCCTAATGTGACAGCAGACGTGGGAGCCGGACGGCCATGGAAACGGATAATGAGTCTGTCAGAGACAAGTGGGATGTCACAGAAATCTGCCCTCCACCCATCACAAGGATGGAGGTCATAACACCAGGAATTGAGAGCAATCTCCCAGCATCATGAAATCCATTTTTTTTCCGTTGGAAGAAAAGCCACTCTGGCAAGGGCTAAATAAAGGATTTTAGTGTCTGGCTGGAATAGGGGTGATGAGAATAAACTGAGCTGTGGAAAATGGAAAGGAGCCATTTCCAAACACAGACCAATGCTGTGGTGCTTCAGCATCTATGTCCCACAGGTTCTGCCCTGGCACCTCAAGTGTCCCCATGACTAAAGACAGACAGTGAGGACAGCAGCTTTACTGCTGGAGAAATCAAAGCTTTAGCCAGTGCCCAAGAAACACTCCCCAAATTTCAACTGAACCAGGGTGGATATCCTTGCATAAGGGTTTGAAGCTAAAAGATACATATTCCTGAACAATTATGCTATGCCAATGCTTTGTTTTTCCCCTAAGATGTGTTCCTTTCCTGCATCTTTCAGGCTTTTTTTTTAGAATAGCTCTTGTGTTAGGTTTTAGGCATCTGCCAAGTCCTCTGGAGTTTAAAGTTTAAATTATATTAAATTGGGTTTACAAAATCTCACCAATTTTGTAGACTTCCCTTTGTCTGATATAAGCTTGATTTTGAAAACCAATTATGAGAGATGGAGCAGTTTTCAGCACACATCATGGAGTGTTTGATTCAGTACAATGCTTATCAATTCTCTATTATTAGTCCTTTACCATGGTAGACATGGTAGAACATGCACATGAAGTTCCTGCTGTCAGAGAACTATTTGTTTATTATCCATTTGTTTATTAATCAAATATTTTTGAGCACTTATTATGTGCCAAGCATCTTGACATATGCTAAAGATGTTACAATAAATAAGCAGACACGACCCCTGCCCCCCAGGAGCTTGCATTCTAGTGAGAATGACAAAAGAGTAAGCAATGAAAATACAGCCTGTGTCTATAGGAGAGATCATATGGGCTTTATTTTGCAAGCGGCCTTGCTTGGTGCTCATAGGACAGGCATCCAGCCCAGACCTGGTGGGTCAGAGAAGTGTGAAAATAGGTGACCAGCAGATGGTTTTTGAATGTCAACGAAGAGCCAGGTGCTGAGATGTCTAAGTTAACATCAGAAGGGTATGAATTATCCAGATAAAATAAAGAGGGCTAGGAAAGGAGAATCTTCTAGACGGAAGGAGCAGCGTATAAGATTATCTGATGAACAAAGTTTGGAGAACTACGTGTAGAGTTGGGAATGATGCAGGTAAGCCTGTAGAAGGGACAAGAGATAGATCACAAAGGGACTAGTACATTGTGTTAATTACCTAGCTTGGACTCTATCTTGAGATTAATGAGAAATCTTTCAATGGTTCTAAGCCAGGAATGACCCAAATATATTTGTATAAAGGATTACACTAATTATTGTGTCAAGATTGGACTGGAGAGGAGCATAACTAAAGGCAGGAAAGTCCGTTTAGAAACGATTGTAATAAACCAGGCCCAAAGTGATGATGGTGATGATGATGATGATAATGTCATCCTGCAAAGTGGCAATGGCTAGAACTATATGGATTTGACAGATACCAAGAAGGAATTCCAGGCCTTGGTGAGAGACTGAGGAAATGTTAGATTAGATGTGACAGGGAAGGGAGAAGGAGGAGACATTCTTGGCCAACTTGGTAGAGGCAGTACCCAATTTACTGAGATAATAAACACAGAAGGACAAAAAGTTGGAAGAGGGAAGATACAGAGTTCAGTTCTGGATATGTGGAGTTTGAGTCTGACGTGTCTGTGGAACATCCACATAGATTTGTCCAGGAGGTAGTTTTATGAATAAAGCTGGAGCTCAAGAGAGAGTCCATAATGGAGATACAGACCTAGGGCCTATCAACATGTTGATCTGGTATTCACCTGTTGAATTGGAGGGAGAGTTTCTGTGGATTCATGATGGATGAATGTATAGCCTTCAGAGAATCTCTGAATTTCCTAAAATGTTCTCTTTTCATTTTTTTAAAGATTTATTTTATTTATTTCTCCTCCTCCCCTCATTGTTTACACTCGCTGTCTGCTTGTTTTCTTTTATATTAGGAGGTACTGGGAACCGAACCTGGGACCTCCCATGTGGGAGGGAGGCACCCAATCACTTGAGCCACCTCCACTCCCCTAAAATGTTTTCAAAATGTTTGCATTTATTTTGATATGTTGATTTTTTTCTGGGGGAATAATAATGCAATTGGCTTTAAAAGGTCTATAACTCAAAGGAAGTTAAGGAGCACAGAGGAACACTAAAGAGACAAGCTGCATGTGAGTGCCCAGAAGAGTGTGCCAACTGACTGGGTAGACCAGAACCTGAAGAACAGCACATGAAGGGAGCAGGCAGAAAAAGAGGGCCCTGAAAATGAACTTAGGAATCCAGGAGAGAGGAGGATTCAGGGAAAAGGGAGTGGTCCACAGAGTCAGATGCCCCTGAGAAGTGAATTAAGACAAGGAAAGTATCCATTGGATATTGAACAAGGAGCTCATGGAGAAGCTTGGCAAGAGAGTTTGCAGTCAGTTGAAAGGAGTGAGTAAGCGGGAGATGAGAAAGTGGAGAAAGCAATGGTAGAAAATTCAAGAAGGGAGTGGCGAGAGGTTAGGAGGAGCTGGAGAAGAAGTTCTGGGAGACAAGTTCCCTTAAGATAGGAGAGGCTTGTGCATTTAGTGAAAACACATACACACACACAAAGAGCTTTAAGTAACAACCAAACTCACAGAAGCATTTAAGGAAATCAAAAGAGTAGAGATCAGGGTGTCTACAGTGGTCTGGATGGATTTTAGGGAAGG
Source organism: Chaetophractus vellerosus (assembly GCA_004027955.1). Taxonomy (NCBI): domain Eukaryota; kingdom Metazoa; phylum Chordata; class Mammalia; order Cingulata; family Chlamyphoridae; genus Chaetophractus; species Chaetophractus vellerosus. Next base: position 2,025 of record PVKH010044722.1, on the reverse strand, counting down.
GTTATACATTGAGCTGAGTCTTGAATAATTAATAAGCTTTTGGACAGATGAGGATGATTGGAAGATATCTAAGGAAAATAATATTAAACATTCATTTATTCCTTTCACCTCCTTTTGTTATTCAAATAATATTTTCTTGGCTACTATCATGTCTTTAAAATGGAAATTGCCTGTAACTCACAGACTGACTACAAGTATGAAAGTATTAACAGTTGCAAGATATATAACCCAATTTACAATTACTACTTGCATACTTGGCCTTCACAAATGAAACCAGCAAATTCTTTGGGGTCACATTGTTCATTTCCTCATTTGGAATTTTTAACACCAGGCAAGGTGCTAAATCAGTATAATCTGGTGCTTCTATCACTTAGGTTTCAAACATCCTCCATATATATAAACACACCCATAAATAACGGTGCTAATGTTGAAAGGAGAGAGATCCTTTAATAAGCAACCTAGCACAACTCCCTGCATAGAGGAGATTGTTATAAGTCTTAGTCCATAATTAAATACTGTATATTTAATGTAACTGAATTATTTTTCCTCTTATCATGCACACTTTTTAAAACACTGTACAAATGTTAATTTTAAAAGGTGTTGTTTATGTGTATAAGTTGAACAGGTATCATTAAAATAATAACCATCGAGCTTATTACAGTTTTTAACTATACAGAGGGCAGTGTCGCTACTAGTATTACAAATTGTAGTAGACCCCTTAGGAAGCCTAGGCTGGGTCTCACCCCAGGGAGGTTTGTGTGGGTGGCCAGTGCTTTAGGGCTACAACTTATAATTGGAAGAGAGCCTGAGAGTTCCCAGGAATAGTCTTAGCCATTCCTTTTCATTCTTGCCATAATTATAGGTCAGTGCCCCAAACAGATCATATATGCACAAAAGAGAAACTTGGCCATTGCCTAGCGGACATTCTAAAAAACCAACATCAATTGTTGTTAAACACTCTCATTTTCCTATGTAAATGTATTCTGCTCCTTCTCCCAATTCATTGCATCTGCAACAAAACAAAACAAAACAAAAATTAGCAACGCCACAGTATTTCCTTATCTTTAGAAAACTTGGCTTTCCATATTTTGTCTTAGTTGCCGGAACGGGCCAGGCTCCTTTTAAAAGAGAAAAAAAAAAGTAACATTTTCAGGTTCTGACTCTGACAGATGTAGGTAGTTTAGGCCGCAGCCTGGGTGCCCAGGTTCTCCAACTGTGTGGGCGTATCTCTTCCCGCATGTATTATTCTGACCTCCAGTCTCGGTCCTTCTATCAACTTAGGTTTTACTTTCCAGAGGCTGCAGTCCACGCCGGGTATAATTGAGTAGGGTACAATTTATAATCTGCTGCCTCAACAAATATCAAGATGGCCTTTGCAATTTTATTGTCACAGATTTTGGAAATAGGGATGTATTTCTGTGGGTATGGCATATTCCGTCGTTGCCTCTAATACATCACAGCCTTATTCACAGGCACTGAAGGCAGGGCCGTCGCTAACACCCTCAAGCCCCTGCCACATGTAGGTCTTTATGATCCAGGAGTCTTAGCTGTTTTTATCAGAGTCATCTGGCCCATTTCCGAGAGACCTCTGTAATGGCCTTCTTTGCCACGAAGGGGAAGCCTGAGAATTACTGTCTCACCTCTCCTCAGGTGTGTTAGAGGCCTTAGGGGAAAAACTCTTCTGAAGCAAGGAAATTTCATTTTTTTAAAATTAATTTTTAATTTATTTTTTATATATCTATATACATTTTTAGGATACATTGATTACACAAATGTTACACAGAGATTCCAGGAGTGCCCATATGCCACCCCCCCACCCCTCCCACAACCTCCCACATGCACATCCCTAAGTGTGGCATAACGCCTCTGATAGTTACACACATTTTGGGGCTTTGCCATCAGACATAGATCACAGTTCAGGCCATAGAACGGAGACTATATGCTGGCCACAAGCCAACCGGGTCCAGAACTCTGAGGACCTGCAACTCCTATGCTACAACTCAATGGACTCAACCAGGACACCTA
>PVKH010044721.1:0-10570 GCA_004027955.1 Chaetophractus vellerosus | reverse complement strand
CATTTCTTTTTCTTTCTGGTCCCCAGCCTGTCTCTTTCAAGTGTCTTGTCTTCTAGTTCATTGATTCTTCTTCTGCCATCTTCTCTTGAAACCCTTCTGGGCATTTTTCATTTTGGTTATTGTGGTCTTCAACTATAGTAGTCCTGGTTTGTTCCTTTTTAAAGTTTCTATCTCTTTACTTAGACTCTCATATTGTTCATTCATTGTTTTCCTGTTATCCTTTAGTTTTTTCTCTGTACTTTCCTTCATGTCCTTGAAGATTTTTGAGATAAATTGTTAAAGGCTTTGTTAGGTATGCCCACATTCTTATCTTCTTTGTTGTTTTCTGTATTTTTATTCTCCCTTTGGATGGACCATCATTTCCTGTTTCTTTGTTTGCCTGGTATTCTTTTGTTGCACACTGTACATTTTAATATTTTTAAATGTTATCTCTGGTATTTACTCCCTGAGATGTCTATTTCTTGGTTTTGTAATCAGCTGGTGATAAGACAGAGATTTTCTTGGGCCTCAGCCCTCCTATCATAAAAGTTTGCCCAAGATGAATGCAGTATGCAGGGTTTTCTCTGTCTTTCTGGGCCTCTGTATTTTCCTGGGCTTTTGATTGTTTGTTGTTTTGAAGTGCCTTTGCTTACAGGAATATGGTTGTCCCTTTTATTTCCCAGAACACAGACCTCCCTCTCCTGGGTAATCAAAGCCAGCAGGCTTTTTTCCCAGACTATCTACCTCTATAGCTTTTTATAGTCCTTTCATTGTCTCATGCTGCTTTTGTCTGGAGGGCAAATTTTGGGAGGAGGGTCACTCAGAAAGTACTTTCCCAAAATGGTTTTTCCAAGTCAAAACAGGGCCAAGGAGCACACACCATCTCCAAGGTGTGCTGGGGAGGGGATCAGAAAGGGTGCCAAAAGCTTCTTTGATGGCTCCCCAAAGCTGAGCTTTCTTGGCCTGCCCAGCAATTGCAGCCCTTCAGCTAACTGTACCCCACAGTCCTGAGGATGTGCTATATCTTTAAATCTCCACTGCTTCTGCCTCTGTTTGGGGAAGGTTGAAACAATGGTTCCTGCTGCATTTGTCTGAAGGGTTAAAACTAGGACTCCCACCATCTTTTTCTGGGTTGTCTTGAAACAACAGTTGCCCTCAGAGCAGAAACCCAGCGATCTGAATTTGCTTATCAAAAGCCATGATTAGTGCTCTGCAGTGGTCTTGAGGAAGAGGATATTTATGTCAGCAGTGAGCTAGCCAGGGACTGGACCCTGCAGTGGCCCGCCATGAATGTGTGGGATAGATGCTGGGAGCCACCTCCCAGAGACAGCAATTTATAGTTCTTTACTGTAATTTACAAGCCTCTTCCTCTTGTTCTTCCCTCAATGCTGTACAGTGTTCTTCTGTCTTCCATAATTTCAATATAGTTGTTTTAGACAGTTCCTGCCTGTTTAGTAGTTGTTTTGGTGGAAGGACTGAGTCCTGGAGCTCCCTACTCAGCTATCTTCTCTGGAAGTTCCCCAGGCTATTTTTGTTAGCAACTTTTTCATGTGTTTAAGGTTGACCCAGGGGGGAGAATTCTTGCTTTCAATACTAGAAGGACTGACACATAGAACAGTCAAGAAACCCATCAGATTACTTTTGCCCCTGAATTTCCAGCCATGGTTCTAGGTCTGGAACTGTTTCCACACTAGGTAGACATGCTCTCAGGGAGCTGATATTCTAATTGTCAGTGTGGTAGTGGTTGACAATAAAGGGCAAAAAATGATAATATCAAACAGTGGTAGTGCTATGAAGAAAATAAAGCAGAATAATATGCTAGAAAATTCCAGAGCTGGCACTCCCAGGCAACAATGCCTCTCTGAGAATGTGACATTACAATGAGAAGTGAATGAGTGAGTCAGCCATGAGAAGACATGAAGGTGAATTATTCTAGGCAGAGAGAAAAGAAAGGAAAACCAAAACAATGCAAACCTCCCAAGGCAGGAATTAGCCTGGAGTCTTTAAGAACTATAAAGAAAATGGAATACAGTAAATGACAGATAGAATCATTGGTTATAAATCCAGAGAGATTAGTTGGGTTGTATCATGTAGGTGGATGTGCTTCAGCAGAAGGCTCTGAAGTAAGGCTAAGGAGATTGGATTTCTTTTGAGGGCAATGGAAATCCACTAGGAAGTGTTAAACCAGGGATTGGTATGATTTCATTTATGTGTTTATAAAATCATTCTGGGTATTGAGTGGATTAGGACCTGTTGGAGATCAGAGAGTGAGATTGGTAATGGGGAGACCCCAGTTATGAAGCCATTGCAGAGCTAGAGAACATTGTGGTTTGGACTAGGAGATATTGCAGATAGAGAAAAGAGGACCAATTAAGGATATATTTTATATAAATACAGGTTATATATATGAACTTATATATAATATATATTAGACTCAGAAAGGCTAATTGGAGCCAATGGTGGAAGCATGTTTCCATTTAAAAAAGCAATATGTTAGAAAGAGCATGAGATTTGGTGTCTGTCAAACATGGATTCCACTTCAGCCCTTTCATATAAAAATTGTATGATATAAAGTAGCTCATCCAATCCCTGGACCTCCAAGAACCTACCTGTAAAATGTCTCTTAAATCTGATTTCCCTACAGAGTCTCTGTACCAAGTGACCAATGGACGTGCTGTGCACCCACTGTGTGAGGGGTCTTAATAGCTTTTTCTTTCCCATAGTTGCCCATAGGATGTGCTTAGTGTGGAGCCAGTGGCCTTGGATGCTCCACCATAGGGAGGCTTTGATGTAAGAGGGTGGTGTGAAGGCTTCTAAATTCTTGGTGGGAATTTTGGACAATATACATTCCAAGGTCCTTCCCAATTTTAAGGTACATGATCCTGTAAGTATATTACATATATACCTGCCATTTGATACATTCACAAGGAAGAGAAAGAATTAACTTTGTCTTTATGAAGCTTGTGGCCGAGCGTTTTGGCAAGTTGGCTGCGGGACTGGAGGCTGATCATCTGTACTATTGGTGTGGATTGCGGACCTCACTGAGTGCTATCGCATGTCTCAGAAAGTTCTTTCTATGTGCTCAGTTTTATTAAATTACAGAATGGGGTCTAGAAGGAAAGTTTCTTTGTATTTTATCAATAAGTTGCTATTTTTTAAAATATAAAATGGCCTTTAGCAATAAGAACATTAGATTTGGTCAACATGTATTAAAGCTTTTGAAAGTTGTGAAACACTGATAATCAGATGAGCCAGTGGTTGGTTAAAATGGTTAAGTTGACCTACATGGCATCCTGGTGCATATCAAAGATATTTCTTCATCGTAGAAAATTGCTGCCATGAACAAAAACAAGTCCAATTATTTGAAATGACAATTTTCAAATTTTGGGTTTATGTTAAAAAATAGCCAAAATCTGAAATTCTGTGAAAATGACCAGCCCCCTGTTCATGATCTGGTTCTTCTTCTATTTAGGGAGAGGTCATGGCATAGAATAATTTTCCTAAGCTGTATATAGGTTCAGCCCCTACAGGTTTGGCCATAGCGCAACCAAATATATTCCCAACAAGAATATGGATGAGTTTGCGTAACATTTCAGAATACTTAATTCCAGGTTTTCAAGAGATTGAAGAGTTCTTGAAAATTTATTCTCAGTCATTTCATGATTCTCAGGGGTTTTGCCCTGGTAAAGCAGACCATAGTTTCTGAAATGATGTTTCCAAATTCCCACTTTTGTGCACATGTACACAGAGCACATATTTAACTAGCAGAATCCCAATTCTATACATTGGGACATTTCCCTGCACTTCTTTTACCCTTTAAAAAAGTAGATCCCATATCTTTAGACTTCAGAATTCCTGAGGTTGCAATACTGTTGGGCTTGGGTTCTTGGGACTTCTGAAGTTTAACCTTGATTCTTTCAAAGGAATTCTGGATGAACTTGCATAGACCCTAGTTTCTCTGTGACTCAATTTCTCCTTCTATGAATTAGAGATAATAGCAGATGCTATTTAAAAAATCCTCAAAGGTTGGAGAAGGTTTTTAGAGTAGTAAAATATTTTTATATCCCTAAGTAAAATGTGCCACAACTCCTGTACTTCAACCTGGGGAAATGAAAATTCATCCATTATTATTTTTTTCAGCTGTAGTGGCCACTGAGAAATTAAGCTAACCTAAAACTGCTTTTTAAAGAGTGCTATTGAAGGGTGTTCTGATTAGGTTGTTCTTCTTTAAGCTCATACTTAAGGGTTAGTTTCATAGACTCTGATTCCCACAAGATGGAAGCAACTTCTGTTGAGCACTGGTTGGAGCTGGCATCTAACAAACATCTTGTTTTATGGATAATTAGACCTCACAAGGAAGTCTGCACTGCACATATTTATCTAAGTTTAACACAAGTCATGAGCTTTGATAGGGTATGTTTATGTCTGACTTTCATGAGAGTTGGTTTGCCCCTTGTCTTTTGTTTCAGCTATTAGAGTCAAACTACACCCTTCATGAACTAAATGCATGTGTTTTGCTTCCTTAGATTCCAACATCTTTGCAACTTGCTGAAGAAATTCAAGAAGGTAGTGCAATTCCTTGCAAACATTTTGGCACAGGCTCCAATTCTCTCTCCTACACTAGCAACTCTCTAACATATTGAAATGGAAACTAGAGAATGGAACTTTCTTCTCTTTGTGACCTTGACTATTAAAAATTACATTTTCTAGTTTTAGTGTATGACAGTTGGAGACATGTTTAGGTAGCAAATTATTTGTAAAAGTTTTCTCTAATAACATACCCTGAATTACTGTGAAAAGTTGGTACCCCAATGGCATTATCTGGAGCCGTGGCTCGTTTGAGAATTAAAGGACTTCAGGATGTATCAGAGACTCCTGTACTTGAATGAATGGTGAAATGGTGGATATAATGATGCATTAATCTTAACATTTCACATACTCCAAGAAACATTAAGACTACATCCAAGCAGATTATAGGTTTAGATAAAGATGGAAAATGTCTTTCTCACATGTTTAGGGTGGCGATTTTATTGGACTTCAGGCCTCACTTGAACCTAGCTCAGCCATCACTGTAGAACATGGTGGGTACACAGAGGACAAGTCCTGGATCAATCTCGACTTGGCTTCAGGACACTCAGGAGCAGGCCAGAGTGTGCCAAGAGGAAATCCAATCCACTGTAAGAATGGGCTCTTTGGAGGTCATGCCAACCCAAGTAGGTAGATGTGCAAGTAATTGGTGACAGAGCATCTAACTCATCAAAAGAGGTGTCCTCAGAAGTGAGCTGGACCCAGCAGTGGAGCAGGTGACAGTTGGCATTGGGTAGTAGGTGTCTCACCAATGCAGGGCAGGGTAGCAATGTGGGTTCTGGATGTCTAGGGATTTTAAGGAGGAAAATTATTTTCAATTCCAGTCAATCTTCCTTTGTGTTCAGGTTTTTATTCAAGCCAGGCATTTGAGACCTATAGGATCAGACAGGTTTTAAATATGTCATGAGAATGAGAAAAAAAAGTGGGTTCTTGAACTGAATGTCAGCACAGCTCCTGTGACATGTACTGATCACCCAGTACCCATGACCTCTTCCCTACTTGCAGTGCCTTACCTGTGGGCAGGGCTAGGTGGCCAGCCAAGGCCAATGGACATGCAGTGGAAATGGAGGAAGGTGTGGGGGGAAATGGACCTGGAGAGGGAGGCCAGTTCCAGACCCCAAAGACCCTTGAGGGAGGCCAGACCCAGGTCTGGGGGCTGTGCTTTCTGAGTGCTTGTGCCTCATCCTGCTGCATGTGGGGAGTAAAACAAGAGTTTAAAGATGGTATTTGTTTTAGAAACAGTGGTCTGGGGACTAAGAAGAGAAGCAGGGGAGGTGGCAAGGAAGAAGTGAGAAGGCCATGAGCAGGTTGAAGCCAGATCTTGGAAGAGGCTCCGTGGCACTGCCGGCCTGGAGGTGAGGCAAGGACAGATCCCTGGGGTGTCCACAAAGGGACATTTGCAGAGCTTCTGGGTGTTGGGGATTTGACATATGCTATTTCGTTTAACATTTACATTGAAATTAATATTATAATGCACACTCTACAGATGTGGAAACCAAAACTTAGAAAGTTATTTGACTTGACCTTCACAGCTTAGTGATTAGCTGGGGAAACAGAAGCATGAGGCCTCTCACTCCAAAGTTTGCATAACTTCCTTCAGGATTAAGGGTATAGCTGAATATATCACAATTTATTCCTAGGAATGTGTTGCTTAAGAAAGTGAATACATTGTGCCAACTCTTTGGGTTGTTAAATGTTACAGGAGGGGATTTCTAAGTCATTACTAAATAATACTCCTTCCTCTTTTTTTCATTCATTCATTCATACAACAAACATTCATCAAATGCTTATAATGTACCAGGAATTATGCTGGGTGCTGTCGATACAAAGATAAGTAGATTACAGTCCCTTTCCCCCAAGGAGCTCACAGTGTGGCATAGAAGGTAAGCCCCTACTATGTGCAAGCACCCAACTATACAATGCACTCCACAAGCTGTTTGAGCCTGATGCTGTGTCAGCACAGAGGAGGGGTCATTCACTCTGCCAGGGAGGTGGGAAAAGAACCAGAGAGGAGGTAACACTCTGGTTGGCCCTTGAAGAACATGTGAGAGTTTCCTTTCCTTCACAGTTTCTTCTCTCTCCTTCACCAGTTGGTTCTTGCCAGTCATCTGCCAGGGCTTGGGTAGAGGTTGAGGACCCCAAGCCAATCTTCCCTCCTCCCAGGAGAGTCACCCATTACCAAACTCTTCCAAGAGTGTTAGGATGACTCAACTTAGACTACTGAAGTTATAATCCATCAAGAAATTCGGTGTCAGTGACTGGGTACTTCTGTGTTTTGAAAGGTACCTGCATGGTACACAGGTTTGGCAAAATCCATTGGCACATATTCCTATTGAGTTAAGCCTACACACATGAAACATTTAGTAGAGTTTCCAATAGTTGGTTGCACCATTTTACTTTGTGTTTGCAACAGAATTTTTCTATGGGTTTCTGACAAATTCACCTCATCCATTGCCCCAAGGAGCAGAAATGGAGGGAACACAAGGCAAGGATGGGTCCAAGGCCACCAGCGAGTCCCAGGCAAGGTTCAACTCAGCAGCCTGACTTCCTGCCTCCCCGGCGAGTGGCTGACTGCCCAGTAATACTTGCCAGGATGACTGAGGCTGCTGATTACAAAGCCACAGCTCACAGGCTAGTCATTCTGTCTGCATTTCTATCAAGGCCAGGAATGCTGGTCAGCAGCAAATGCAGGAAATTTTAAAAGATCAAGAGCAGCTGACAACAAAATCCATTTTGGGATGTTTGTAACAAAACAATCCAAGACTCGGCACTTTCCGGAGGAGAGGACCAAAATGGAACATGACTGGCGGCCAGCATTACCTCCTCCATCTTCCACGTCTGTTTTGAACCATGAGGGATGGTCTAAAAATAGTAGCCGGACCTCACGGTATGGGTGCTTTTGTTAGTTACCCTTTAATGATTTGGTCTTCAGAAAAACATCTTTATAAGGGCTGAGGGTTTTCCTATCATTTGTATTTATAGAATCCTTTATTCCGAAGACATCAGAGTGCCTCCTCCCATTTCTGAGAACTAAGTGGCAAGCCTTCCCTGAGGGGGAGGTGATTTAGGATGGGATTTCAAGAGAGCCATGGAAGAATGAGATGAGAAGGCACATCTCGTGGTAATTCCATGTTTGCCAAATTGGGAGAACAGTGCTGCCTCCGTTTCTCACCTGGGCTGCTGTCCCCACCTTCTCCTCTTCCTGTCTAAACCCTGCCTTTCTTACAAGGACCTCCAAGAGATGGGGAGAAAGGATCAGACTGTTTGCTCCCAGTGACAGCCCCCTTCTCTGATTCCTGAGAGCCCTTACTGCTTGTTGTGACCCCTGGCCCTTCCTGGAGACTCACTTCTCTTAAGTGTTCCATATGTATCTGTCTCCCCAACATGGTGTTAGGTTCTTTGGGGGCAGGAACCAAAACCTTGTGTTTCTTTCCAAATGCTCAGTCTCTGATACCACAGCAGGCCCTTCACAGCAGCCAGCAAACTTGAGTTGAAGCAGTTCCAAGACCCCAACACTGAAAGGTGATTCAAGCCTAGATACCAAAATGAAGGACCAGAGGGCAGTCCATCTGCCAAAGACTAAAGGCTGTGGCTGATACATCTGCATTATTGGTGTCCTGCTTTGCTGTATGATCCACAACCAATCTCATCAATTTGTTGCGCTTTGGTGAATTCATATAAATTAGGGTAAGATATTGCAAGGAGCTAAGAAGCCATGAAGAAGCCCTCTCCCTGAACTGGAACAGTTTCATAAGTGTGGAATAATTATGATGTGACAGTTTTTTCATAGGAGCTACTGAGTGTTAAGCTATAGCTGGATGTGAAACCCCATTGGGATTTCATTAGAATCCAGGATCAACTGAAGAATACCTTGAAAAGCCGCCGGGCTTGAGGCTGAGGAAAGCGCCTTCCCTCCTCCACTGCTGTTCACACTTCACGCAACACACGGCAGGGTTTCCCTTCATGAAAAGCATCTGGCCTTCCTGCATATGAAACTAGGTGCTAGCTGGATGGATCATCTGAGGTGGTGGATCAAATCCCAGGCCCGTCTCCACATCTAGCTTCAAAGTATCACCTTCCCTGACACTGTGGCCACCTCCAGAGTCCCAGCCACCTTCAGCACACACTGGGCATGTCCAGTTAATTGTGCAGGTGTCTTGTGAGCTGCTTCACATGTCAACCCCAATATCTGTGCATATTGCTTCCTAACATAGCTTATGAAAACATGGAAGGCAACATCGATGACGACCGCGATAAATATTTCCTGTTGAAGAAGAAATTGGTAAACATGTGCAGAAAAAGGTGGGGGTTTTGAAAAGGGTTGGAGTTGGAAGTGTGACCAAGTGGAGCTCTAAAGCCAGTGTACATGAAGGTGCGGAGGGCAGCAGTTCAGGTGGGGTGGGGGCAGGGAGAAGGGACCAGGGCTGCCATCACCCACACACCTTGGAGAAGCCATTGCCAAGAGCCACACTGTCTCAGTTTGCTGGGGCTGCTGTAACAAATACCACAGACAGGAATTTTCTCATACTCGTGGAGGCTAGACGATGGCAGCAGGCTGTGCTTTCTCCAGTTTGTGGTGCTCTGGTGGTGGTTTTCCAGCCATCCATGACTCAGTCTCTGCTTCTGTCACATGGGTGTTTCTCTCCTCATCTGTCTCTTCCTGTGTCCAAACTTCTTCTGTTCATAAGGACTCCAGTCATGCTGGATTAAAGCCCACTCGGATTCAGCCTGGCCTCCACTTTATAACAGCTCCATAGATCCGCCTTACAAAGGGGTTCACATCTATGGGACCAAGGGTTAAGCCGTCTTTATGGGGGAGGTGATTCCATCCAGAACACGGGAGAGCCACATGGAGTGATGGTTGCAGCAGGGGCTGCACATCGGAGGTCACGCTCACTCTTCCTCACCTGGCTTCAACTCCTGCTCCGCCATTTAATTGCTATGTGATCTTGGGCAATTTATTAACCAACCTAAGACCCAGTTTTGTCATATGTAAAACGTTGTCTAATGTACATATTCTCCAGCAATAAGTGGATTTAATGAGAAATGATATTAAGAAAAATAATAAACATCATAAAACACCTAGGAGCATTGTAAAGGGAAATTGGTGTGACCACATGAAGAAAATTAAAACACTTTATTGGCATGTAAATGTACACCTAAAGTAATATATCGTTTGTATAAATATCATGATTCTGGTTATGTGAAAATATTATCTCCAGATTAATGCATAAATGTAAGTAATTTCAATATTAAAAATGTAAGTTGAAATGGAACAAATTCTAAAGGTAATGTGAATAATAAGGTGAGTGTTTAAATCTCTGACTGAAAAGGTAATCAAAGTTAGTTTTTGTGGTTATTAAAGTATGTAATAAAGACAAAAAACAAAACAAAACAAAGCAGTTTGGCCTTTATCCAGAAATAGATAAATCAGCGACACAGAATGAATAATTCAAAGACCTTGAGGTTTTATGTATATACACATATATATGTATATATACATGTATATAAATAACCTTGTACATCTCTAAATGCTCACAGTCCTTGTTATGCTATTAGGCCCTTCACAAACAGCCAGCAAGCTTGATTTGGACTAGTTCTTGGCCCCCAATACTAATATATATATATATATGAATTAGATATGTGGTAAATAAAGCAGCATGAATAAGCCTGAATAAAAATAAATAAAGCTATATGAATAAATTCCATAAATCACATAGGAATCACCTGTTAGCAATTGGAAGAAGAAGAGTAATTTAGAGTCTTAAACCAAATGCATCAGAATAAATTTTGGAGTCATATAAAAGTTAAAATACAGGGCCAGCTGTAGCTCAATTGGTAGGGCGCCGGTTTACCACGTGGGAGGCCCCGGGAACCACCCTTGAGCGGGCGGACGCCTTGAGAAGGCAAGCCGCCATGGCAGGGCAAGACGCCATGGGCAGGGCAAGCCCCCGTGGGCAGGACAAGCTGCCTGCGAGCAGGCAAGGCCACCGCGTGGTGAGCT
>PVKH010044720.1:0-10578 GCA_004027955.1 Chaetophractus vellerosus | reverse complement strand
CGCACAGTCTCTTGTGCCACCTCAGCTCCCTGGTTGGCTGCGTCTTTTATTGTCTCTCTTCTGTGTCTCTTTTTATTGTGTCATCTTGCTGTGATAGCTCTCCACTCAGGCTAGCACTCCACGTAGGCAAGCTCTCCGCTCAGGTCAGCTTGCCTTCACCAGGAGGCCTCAGGAATTGAACCCTGGGTGGACCTCCTATATGGTAGACGGAAGCCCAATCGCTTGAGCCACATCTGCTTCCCACTTTTCTTATGAAAACATCAAAATTTCAAAAGGCATAGAAATGTGTGTGATGACATGTGATTTAAAGCTTTGAAATTCTTACACATTACTCAACAGAAACTACAGCAAAACAGTCATTACATCAGTATCTTATTGGAAAGTATATATTTTAAACTAAGTATTACTTTCATTGAATAGTAATGATAAATCTGAATTTAAGCAATTTTTGATAAGGAATAACAAAACATTTTGGAGCAGTAGCAGAGCACAGACTATTTACTAACCATTATTCTTCCTTTCAGCCGTTACTGCCATCTTGCAGTAATTTGCCAAAATGACAAACAAATGGAAAGAGGAGAGACACTGGCTATATGTTTTCTAGGCCCTTTAGAAAACATGGAGTTGTTCCTTTGGCCACATACATGGGGATCTACAAGAAAGGTGTTAGTGTAAGCATCAAGGAATGGGCACTGCTCAAAAAGGAATGCCTCACAAATGTTACCATGGCAAAATGGAGAAGCCTACATTGTTACCCAGCATGCTGCTGGTATTGTAGTAAACAAACAGGCAGGCTTCTTGCCAAGAGGTTTAATGTACATATTGAGCATATTAAGCACTCTAAGAGCAGAGAGAGCTTCCTAAAACTTGTGAAGGAAAATGATCATTAAAAAAGGAGCCTAAGAGAGAGAGAGGTTCAACTGAAGCACCAGCTGGCACCACCCAGAGAAGCAAACTTTGTGAGAACCATGAAAAGGAGCCTGCACTACTGGAACCTATTCCCTGTGAATTCATGGCATAAGAGGTGATAAACAACAACAGCAACAAAAATAACAAAAAAAGACTCGTGGATTGAAAATATGTTAGGTATTTGATTTTTTTAACAGATCATTTTTATTGATAGATATTAATAAAGCATACAATTCATCCAGAGTAGGTATTTGATTTTTCTCTTGAATAGAAACGTTGGATCCCCTCCCCAAAAGAAAAAGTATTTAAACATGTCCTAATTCATTGAATAATAAATGTCTTTACTATGAAAAATAATACAAATAATCAGTGTTGTAAACTTCAGACTGCTATTGCTCTACCTCTAATAGACGCCTCCTGCTTTCCCAGTGCTAATGTTACTTCACTTTAGGGCCTCCTTCCTGGGTTCTATGACTGCTTCCTCTTATATGTGATGCTAGACTCCCATTGTCCCCTTATTTTCTTTTCATCATCTATCCTGGGAACGTGCTCCTTTCCCCCCCAACTCCTACATTACATTACACAAAGCTATATTATATTTTTATTTGGTTACTAGCATTTCTACATCCTTCTGCCAATTCCGCTCTGTTTTTATTCACTTGCAAAATCTCCCTTTGATAATTTCTTGAGCTTCTGACCGCTCTTTCACTCTGGTTCTAGTGTCATTTTCCTGTGTTCCTCTTTCTTCATTTCATCATGCTATTTTCACTCATGATCACAGCATTTCCTTTTAATTCCTATATAGTAGTTACAGGACCCATCATTTTGGTGATACCACACAAATGCTCAGAGCATATGATTAGGGAATAGTGGGTGGGAGGGAGCGCTCCTAAAATTACAAAGCCTTATTTTGTAATCTGCCTGACTCTGCAACCCTGCAATCCACACAGTTGAATCCATTTAATTCCCATCTGTAAGTTGAACTCAACCTCAGGTTCTCAGACCAATCCCCTAATATAGAAAAACTTGGCGAGTAATGTCACATCAAGTTAGCACAGCTACTTGCTCTTTGATTTTGTACAACAGATTAAGTAGATAAAAATCCTCGTGATCAAATTATCACATTACTCTTTAGTTCTAAGACCTGGTTCCCTTTATTCTTCAGGATCTGGCATTAAACTCTATGTACTCTGCTTTAACTCAGTTCCTCTAACATTGGAGTGGGGTCTAAGTTGATCAGGCATATTGTGTCCTTTCAACCTATTTGGTAGCTGAGGCAGACCTCCATGAGTTGACCCCACTTCAGGGAGAGGCAACTTGATTAAACTGAGAGGAGTTTTAAAGAGCAACAAAATGTTTTTTTCCTCATTGAAATAAATTAGTTATTCACAGGTAGGTGTTTAAAATGGATATTTAAATAAGCCAGACATTACCTCCACCCATCTAGGTCTGAAGTTGGAAAAAGTAATGAACCTGCACATTTTTCAGAGCTTCAAAACCCCTCAATCTGCTTCTTCTCCCACCACTATCACCTTCTCTTTCTGAGCTTCTGGGCACTGCTACAGAAAATTAAAACAAAACAAAACAAAAACCAGGATGATTAATACTGATTAAATTTGTAACCAGCTGCTTCAACTGGGCCCTGAGCATTGATGAGCAATTTTCTCTATTTCCTAAGCCAGTTTGTCCTTCCACTTTCCTTAAGTATCCTTCAACTCTCACAGCTTCTGCCACTATTCATATCCTGAAAACTCCCAAATAAAAGTCTCTGGTTCAATTCTCTCCTTACTTTCAGACCTAGAGACCTAATTGAATGCTTTACATATCCACTTTACTGACTTGTAAGATCTCCAATTCAACTTAACCACACTTTGAACTTAATAAATCATCTTCCCAACCACCTTCCCCACCTCCACCCTGATCCCTAAATCTGCTCTACTCCTTATGTTTCCTGTGTCACTGCACATCGACTTCTTGAGTCAAGGATGTGAGGTTTCTTTCTTGACTCCTTTTACCTACTTATCTCTGACCTCCATCCAACTTTGAAGAGATTTCAGGGCAATGGAAGAGGCAGAATTGTCAGTACCTTTTTTCCATTTCACTGACACTGCCTTAGTTCCTGCCACTTCCACTCTGCTAGTGCCCTTAGTATGTCTCTCTATTTTCACTTTTCACTTTGATCTATAATTTCCAGGTAAGGGGTCTGTCTTCTTCTGCTAGAAGACTTCTTTGATTAGGAACTGTAATTTTCCCATCTCTGTATTTCTAGCTAGTTCAGTGTTGTTGAATAAACAAATAAGCAAATGACGTCCCTAACGTTCAGCTTCCTGCCTGCACTGAACTCTACCAGCTATCTGCCATTTGGAAGACCTAGGACAGCCTATCTACCTCATCACTGGGCTCCAAATGCACTTGATTTGTGTTAGCCAGACGCCAGTGAAACTGGGAATGGCAATTATGCAGATTATATTAAACTCAGGTCAATTTTGCTAAAATGTACATTTTGTACTTCCAGACTCTCAAACTGGATGCCCATGACCGGTGTCAGTGTGTTTGTAAAGCCACAGGCTACTTTTCAGAATATCAATTTTGGTCACTTCTTAGTTCTTTGAGACATAATATTTATATTAAAAGAGGGATATCTTATGGAGTCAAATGCAAAGTTTGGAGAAACTAAAAAAATACAATACAGGGTTTCAACATGAAACTTCAAAGGAATTTCACAGTCAGATGGGCCAATCTCTGCTGAATCCTCATATCCCTGGGGATATACCTCTTTGTTTCCTGTTCAGGGATACCAAAGTTCAGATATAAAGCCTGAGATATTTCTGGCATGAGGGGTTTGTGTGAGTGTGTGTGTGTGTGAGTGTGTGCGTGAGAGAGATACAGAGAGGAGAAAGATTTGTCCATGAAGATCCTACAGAATAGGTTTTTGAGTTTTGATGCTAAAAAAATTCCCATTAAGGAAAACATGAGCTCTCTTCAAAGTTTAGTAAACAAGGGCTAGCACTCAACAACACAACTTATGTCTGAATTCCAGCTTTTCTAATATCAATATATAACAGTTTTAATAAAAAGAAACTGAAGTTTCTTCAACTGTCCTCTGCAGCAACCAATATGGAGCCAAGTCCCCTCAAATGCCCTGCTTACTGGATTGCTTGTCATGGGACTGTGGGA
Organism: Chaetophractus vellerosus; assembly: GCA_004027955.1. Taxonomy (NCBI): domain Eukaryota; kingdom Metazoa; phylum Chordata; class Mammalia; order Cingulata; family Chlamyphoridae; genus Chaetophractus; species Chaetophractus vellerosus. The sequence goes on along the minus strand of PVKH010044720.1, from coordinate 6,492 downwards.
GTGATCCGTGGCACATGAAGCTAGACATCTCTCTTGGGATGTCTAAACTGAAGACAATAGGATTTGAATGTTCTGGTATTAACAAACAAAACCAATAAAGCATCACAAAATTTGCATTAACCAGTCAACTTAAGGAATTTCCATGAGGACTGAAAACTTCCGTTAGAAAAATTATAAGGCATGTTTCTCTGCTTTCTGACATGGCTGACCACAACAGAGGTTGCATTTGTTCCCTAATTTTTACCCAAAGGAACAACTGGAGACATGAACTTTGAGTGCTTTGCATTACAAGGAGTCCCTACTAGGCAAATGATTTAGATACACATATATGAGAAATAATCATTTTTCTTCCATACAAAACTAATTTACCAAGAATTTAGCTGTCCTTTCAATTTCTGGGAAGAAGTCATTTAGCTCCATTCACTCTTCTTAAGGAAGCAATTGGTGAGGGGTCGGTGTGATAAAGTCCTGAGAACACTGACCAGCCAAGTGACTGGGCACGCTCCTCCTCTGATGTAGTGCTTGGTTTCTGTATCCATAAAATAAGGGGTCCAGGTGCTATCTCCATGGTCTTTCTACCTTAAATAAACTGTGATACTATTGTAATGAAAAGGGAGCTGGACTGAGGCTTTCTAAATGCAGCTCAGGGAAACAGGTAGCATCTCCTTCTCCTAGTTTTTTGGCCATTTACATTGTATATTGTACATAAATTTATTCAATGTGAATACATCAGTGTAAGACAATTCAGGCCAACCTCTGCATTTTTAGGCAATTTCTCTTTTAAAATCTTTAGACTGGAAAATACAGAATAGAAAATGTGAAATGAATATGGTCCTTCTAACCTAGATTCTTTCAATGAAACAGAGAAAATCTTTCTGCTCATTGTTCGCTAGCACAAGTTAGTGATTTACTTCAAGGGAGCCTTGTGTCCTTATTTTGTTGTGTCTAGACAGTCAAATTCTTTAAAGCAACTCAAAGAATGTGCAGCTAATGTTGACGGCTTAGTAAAGGAGGGAAAAAACAAATGTAATAAATTTCCAAATTATGCTTTGTAAACTCATTGAAAAAATGAGACTAAGGAGGATTTTGATAAAAGGCACATTAATATCTTTGGCAAACAGTCTAGAGTTTTTAAAGTATAAAAAATGATTGTGGGCTGCAATCTGAAAGCCTTGGAAGATTTTACTCATACCTAATTTTGAAATGAATGTGTGCACAGAAAATATTTCTATGATTGAATAATGATATTAAAACAGTAATACCTCAGCTGGCAATAGGCTCAGATGGTTGATTTGAGTTTTGCAGATTTGAGCAACGATTCTTGGTAAGAAACATCAGTGTATTAAATAGCAAGATGAAAAAATAGAAAACCATTAGCTCAGCAGGAGTTGTATATCTGGGAGAGAAAAGAGAAGATTTTAAGTTGCATAAATACAACAGATGACACTAAAACTCTAGCCAGCTAAATTAACTTTTATGTTGGCAAATCTCTTCCTGGGGAGTCAGGTACTTTAGGTACTAGCGCAATAAAGATAGGTACTAGTTCATATACTTAGTGGCATGTAGACATTTCTCCCCCCAGCTCATTGTTCATATAGGGAGTCTCTAAAAAATATTTGCACTTACCCAACCTTATGGTTTAGTGATAGAGAGAAACAATAAGAATAACTTTTTCTTCTCTAAGTTTTGTATAGTTCTCTGAGGCCACAGTAGAGAACTGGACTGAAAACAATGATGAGGAAGACAGAGGCAACTATTAAATAATAGTAATTGTATTAAACACCAATCCTTCCCAAATCCCGGAGTGTCTCTCAATAAATGGCTGTATTTCATTAATCCTCACACTAGACTTCGTAGTTTTGAACATTATCTATATGGGATTTTTTCCATCCAGCTATCTGTTGAGCTCCAAAGACTAGAAATTTGTGCTTCTTTCGAAAACGTCTGCCTCCTCTCCAAGGAAGCAACTTGAGGACCAATAGATTCAGGCACAGACACAGAGACAAACGCAACAGTAATGCTTCTAGTCACAGAGATCTTGAAATATAAAATGAGATGCATTGATTGTAGCTTTAAGAAACAGATATCCAGCAAACGTATTTGCTTGTTTTGTTTTTAAAATACCAGTAAGATATCAGGATGCTACATGGAAATCTTTTTATAACTTTTCATTATAATATATTTCAAACCCATACAAAAGTAGAGGATAGTTTGAGGAATTCTCATGTATTCATCACCTGGCTTCAACCATTATACCAGACATTTTACCATTTTCTCAATAAATATTTCAATAAATATCTCCAAAATATAAATACTAAAAACAAAACAAAACAAGCATACAAACAAAACATCAAGATACTATTATCACAAATAAAAATTTAAAAATATTTCAAATGGAAATCTCTGAAGTGTCTTAACTTTAGATATTTCATTTGACAATTAGACCTAAAATTTAGAGAAAAGTATGAACCTGAAATAATCCACTCTTCTCAGTTCTTTCCAGTAGTATAGTCGGTTTGCATAGAGAAATAAACCAGGTCACTCCATTAAAACAGTCGTTTCCTTTTCTGTCTTTTGTAAGGTTCCAGGTACCTTAATGAAGATGTTGAAGAGTCAAACTGCAAGTCTTTGTGTATGGTTTGGACTTCCTGAGATCAACACACTTTTTTGGAGCAGAGAAGGGCGGCACACAGTTCTGGGAAGTGAAACTATGGGAATTGTGATGAATGGTAAAAGGAAGTCACTGTTGCCAGCAAACAATACCAAAGCCTTAACCATTCCAAATTATATTCACAATTCAAAATTATCATTTCAGGAACACAGAATAGAATATGGAATAGATCTATAGAGTCAGAGACCTTGCAGATCTATGAAAGAGATGAAATACCCAGTGTTTTAGTTTGCTAAAAGCTACTGGGAGCAATATACCAGAAACAGGTTGGTTTTTACAATGGGATTTTTTTTTCATTTTAAAAACAATTTATTGAAGTATATCATTCATACATGAATATACATAAACAATAAGTGTATAGTGAAAGTTGTAAACTTACAAAACAAACGTGCACATCATCACACAGGGCTCCATAACACCACCCCACCACAAATACCTTGCATTGCTTTGAAACATTTGTAACAAATTATGAAAGAGCATCATCAAAGCACTACTACTAACTATAGTCCACATCTTACATTTGGTAAATTTCCCCCCAGCTCACTCTATTAATTTAATCTATAAACCATACAATTTATATAAAGTGCACAATCAATGGCACTTGGATTAATCACTGAGTTGTGCATTCATCACTTCAATCAATATTAGAGCATTTTCATTATTCAAAAAAACACACAAAACAAGCAAAAACAAACCACTATCACACCCATATGTTAGCACTACCAGTCCTATGATGTACTTTCACTATTTCTATTCATTTCCAAACATTTGCAAACAACTTTTTACCAATTCTGCACAGATTAAACCTCAGCTTTCCATTCTCTAACCACATTCTATTTTCTGTTGACTTGCATTCCAGCTATTAACTACATGAGTTTGCTCATTATATTTAATTCATAACAGTGAAATCACATAATATTTGTATCTTTGTGCCTGGCTTGTTTCACTCAACATAATGTACTCCAGGTTCATCCATGTTGTCATATGCTATATGACTTCACTGCTTCTTACAGCTGAGTAATATTTCATAATGTGTTTACACCAAAGTTTGTTTATCAATTTGTCAGTTGATGGACACCTGGGTTGTTTCCATCTTTTGGCAATTGCAAATTATATCGCCCTGAACATCGATGTGCAGATGTCTCTTCATGTCACTGCTCTCAGTTCTTCTGGATATATACCCAGTAGTGGAATTGCCAGGTCACGTGGCAAATCTATATTCAACTTCTTTAGGGACTGCCAAACAGTTCTCCACGATGGCTGTACCATTCTACATTCCCACCAACAGTGAATAAGTGTTTCTATCTCTATACATACTCTCCAACTCTTGTATTTCTGTCTTGTTTTGTTGTTACATATCCCCCCCCTTTCTGCTTGCTCTTGCTGTGTGTTCATTTTTGTGCTCTTCTATGTCTGCTTTTTTGTCCACCCCCTGTTGCGGCGACACGCCGAGTCGGCCCACCACGTAAGCGGCTTGCCCCACTCATGGGCGGCTATGTTCTGTTTCGCGGGCGGCTTGGCTCCGTTTTTCGCAGGTGGCTCAGCTCTGTTCGCGGGAGACTTGCCCTGCCCGTGGTGGCTTTGCCCTGCCCATGGCGGCTTTTTTGCCCTGCCCACGGTGGCTTTGCCCCGCCCACAGTGGCTTGCTCCCTCAAGGCGTTCTGTCCGCCTAGAGAGGTCCCCGGGAACCGAACCCAGGGCCTCCCATGTGGTGTACCGGCGCCCTATCCACTGGGCTACAGCCGGCCCCTCTCTGTCTTTTTAATATGGCCATTCTGATAGGTGTGAAATGATATCTCATTGTAGCTTTGATTTGCAGTTCCCTAATTTCTAATGCTGTTGAACATTTTTTCATGTGTTCTTTTCTTCGCCATTTGTATTTCTTCTTTAGACAGATGTCTATTCAAGTCTTTTGCCCATTTTTTAATTGGGTTGTTTGTCTTTTTATTGTTGAGTTGTAGCATCTCTTTATGTATCATGGATATTAAACCTTTATTGGGGGTTCTCCCAGTGACCCCGCCACTGGTCCCAGAAGCTCCAGAGGCAGGGAGAAAAGCAGTGGCCAGCAGCCTGGCTTCAAGAAAGCTCTTGGAGCGCTGCATGCTGCAGGACCGCCAAGATGCCCAAGAGGAAGTCAGCTCAGCAAAAGCAGTGGGGAAGAAGGAGCCCAAAAGGAGATCAGCGAGGCTATCTGCTAAACCTGCTCCTGCGAAAGTGGAAGCGAAACCAAAAAGGCAGTGGGAAAGGATAAATCTTCAGACAAAAAGATGCAACCAAAAGGAAAAAGGGGAGCAAAGGGATACCAAGCTGAAGTGGCTAACCAAGAAACTAAAGAAAATTTACCTGCAGAAAATGGAGAAACTAAAAATGAGGAGAGCCTACCCTCTGATGAAGCGGGAGAGAAAGAAGCCAAGTCTGGTTAATACTGTATACCATGTCTTATCAATGGTCCCTGTTTCTACCTTCTTGTACAATCCAGAGGAAGCTATTTTGTAAATGCAAGTTTTCAGTAGCTCTAGAAGAAACATTTTTTAAGAAGGAAATTAGAATCCCACCTCATCCCATTTTTTAAAGTGTAAATGCTTTTTTTTTTTTTTTTTTTTTTTTTTTTTTTTTTTTTTTTTTTTTTTTTTTTTTTTTTTTTTAAGAGGGGAAATCATTTGCTGGGTTTATTTTTTGGTACAACCAGAAAGTAGTGGGATATTGACAGGCTTTGACTGTCTTGGGTGTCAACTTATCATTCCACTGGGGGCTGGCAGTTTTTATACCCTATAATACAACACATGCTAAATGGTGATTTGGAATCACAGTCATGCATTTAATATGTGTTGAACATTTTAAATTACTCCTATCCCCATGTTTTTTAGTAGGCATATTTCTTAAAAACCACTCCCTGATCTTGGCTCTCACTGTCAGAACTCTGTAACATCTTTGGTTGTAGTTATCCAGTTTTCCTAATAACTTTATGTGCTATAAAAGATTGGAAATGTGAGTATGAGTGTGTATGATATTAAATTGTGAATTAGTGGGACTTAAAGATGTAATAGCTTATCAACATTTGAAGATATTGGTACTTGAAATCCTCTTAAGGAAATCTTGCCTCCAAATTTTAAGCTGGAAAGTCACTGGAATAACTTTAGAAAAACAACTACCTGGCTTTTTAGGTTTTTGGTACGTGCATTAAGAATTGTGTACAAATTGTTCATAATGTCTGTGCTTATCTTCAAAACAACCAATAAAATCTCAACTATGAAAGAAAAAAAACACAAACAAAAAAATCCTTATCGGATATATAGTTTCCAAATATTTTCTTGCATTGAGTCAGCTGCCTTTTTACCCTTTTGACAAAGTCCTTGAGGTGCAAAAGTGCTTAATTTTGAGGAGGTCCCATTTATCTATTTTTTTTTTCTTTTGTTGCTTGTGCTTTGCAGGTAAGATTTAAGAGACCCCTACCTACTACAAGGATAATGTAGATGTTTCCCTACATTATCTCCTAGGAGTTTTATGGTCTTGGCTTTTATGCTTGGGTCTTTGATCCATTTTGAGTTGATTCTTGTATAGGGAATGAGAAAAGGGTCCTCTTTTATTCATTTGGTTATGGATATCCAGTTCTCCCAGCACCATCTGTTGAAGAGACTGTTCTGCCCCAGAAAAGTGGACTTGGAGGGCTTATCAAAAATCAATTGACCAGGGCCAGCTGTAGCCCAATTGGTAGGGTGCTGGTTTACCACATAGGAGGCCCTGGGTTCAGTTCCCAGGGCCTCCTTGAGCGGGCAGACTGCCTTGAGAGGGCAAGCCGCCATGGGCAGGGCAAGCTGCCG
>PVKH010044719.1:0-10572 GCA_004027955.1 Chaetophractus vellerosus | reverse complement strand
GAAGCTGGAAAAGGCAAGAAACAGACTGTCCTTTAGAGCTTGCAGAAGGAAAGCAGTCCTGCTGACACCTTCATTTCAGCTTAGTGAGACGCTATTTAGGAGTTCTTATCTCCAGAACTGTAAGATAATAGTATTGTTTTAAAATACTAAAAGTGGGTCATTTGTTGCTGCAATAATAGTAAATTAATAACCCTTTCCTGTCATCTTTAGGAAGAGGAAAATTAAAAGCATATAAGGAGAATAAGTGATTTGGGAAGATAATTACAATAGCTTCCTTGCATCTGAAATTGTGACATAACAAAGAGACTAAGTCTCCCCCAGGTTGGAATGATATGGACGATTTTCTATTGAGGATTTTCCTACTACATTTAAAAATCTCTGCTTGACAGGTTACATATATTTTTTCATTGACTATAAGAATAGGATTTTAAGATGCACCATTATTATATGTGCCACTAAGAAAGAAAACAAAATGCTGCCAATTAAACAATGACACATGTTTTTATGATAGTTCTGTGTCATGTTTAAATTGGTCATATCTACTTCTCATTGCTTCGATATTTCTTTCATCTATTCTGTTAATTCTGGCAATTTCTCCTGCCTTCAGTAGAATTGCTAGCTATGTACTAGGCAATCATTTAGCAAACATATCTCAGTTGAAAAAGGTAGTACAATTTAATCTCCCTGTGGGTAGCCTTCTCAGGTCACATAAATCTCTTGGTCATTGCCTTGCAGAAAGATAAAGAATTGATTGTGACCACTGCAACAAATAAGGACATTGGCTTCATTAAGCCACATTTATGCCTCCATACTTTGTTTCCATCCTTTTTTGCATAAAAAATACCTCTTCATTACAATGCCAAATATTAGTGTACACTTTTTTTGGAAGTCATTCTAACTGGCAAGAATACTCACCACACGTACGTCAAATAATATCAATAATTCAATTGAAGTGATGGCAGTATGGGTGTGTTAGTTATCTATTGCCAGATAACAAATTGTCCCCCAAATTAAAATTTTAATAAAACAGTCATTATCTCACAGTTTCTGTTGTTCAGGAATCCGAATACAGCTTAGCTGGGTCTCTAGTTGGCTGCAACCAAAGTGTCCACCAAAGCTGCAGTTATCTTGAGAAGCAACTGGGAAGAGGAACTCCTTCCAAACTCACTTACATAGCTGTTGGCAAGATTCAGTTCCTTTAGGCTTTTGAACTAAGGGTCTGAGTTCCTTGCTGGTGGTGGCCAGAGGCCTTTCTCAGTGCCTTGTTATTTGGCCTTGCCATAGGGCATCTTGTAACATGGTAGCTGGCTTCATCAGTGTGAGCAAAGGAGAGAGTAAAAGAGAGCAAAATATGGAAGTTGTGGTTGTTTTGTAACCTAATCTTGGAAGTCCCATCCCATCATGTTTGCTATATTCTATATGACAAAGCAAATCAGGAGAGGGAATTTTACAAGAATGTGAATACCAGAAGATGGAGCTCACAGGAGTCATTTTTGAGACTGCTCACCCCAAAAAGTAAGTCCATAAATGATGGCTATTTGGCCAACAATTTTAAGATGCCATCAATTGTGAGATAATCCTAACTTCCTAAATATTAAAATGTTTCTAAAACATGTCTTGAACAATTAAATACAATATGTTATTTCTCAAAATCTTTGAAGTAGCACCGTGACATCACATTTTATGGTATAATTTTATCATGTAAATTTCACATTACCTTTGACGTTATATATTATAGGGAACAGAAAGAGTAAAAACCACGGAATCAAAAATTGAGGCAGGTACTTATCAATTAGCAAATCATTCAATCAGCCAGCAGATGTGAATACAGCATTCTAGGCATCTGTAGCAACCCTCAAAATGTTTAGGATACTTTGAAAAATACGATTATTTTAAAACGAGGGTTAAGGGGGATTCGACTTCCAGCTGTCTGGTCAGGGAAGGCAAGGCTTCACAAAAGGGGTGGGATCTGAGCAGCTATCTGTGAAGGATGGGCTTTGTTTTAAAGAGGAGTTTCAAATGGCAAAAGTGGGAGATGTGGGCTTTTTTCCCCTGCTGAATCTACTGAAAGCATCATGGGAGAAGGAAGTCTTTGCAGACACAGCCTGATGGCCATGGTATCTTCAAACTTCCACATCAAGGTATTCAATGGTTAAGCTGAATTTTAGTTTATTTTTGTATTTGCTTCATTATAAGGTAATACTTGTTCATTATAGCTAATTGGAAAAATTATAGAAAATTGGAAAGAAGAAAAAATAACCAATAATTCCACTATCCAAAGACAATTCTTGAATTAACACTGAGTAGTACATAATTAGGTAAGATAAAAAATGAAATGAAATTGCCAGTTTGTTGTTCCAGAGTATTTATGTCTTTAACATTTAAAGTTGTTTATATTTAACTTTATTAAACATAACACTCATTGTATTCTTAGATTCTGAATTTCTTAGGAAGTACAAGCAGGAACAGGATCAGTCATTTAAAAAGTCAATTAATGTATAATACTTGAATACTTACTTTCTGAAGAAAACAAACAAATCAAAAATTCTTGTCTGATTATGTAGCGTTCTCAAGAAGGGTGATCAATAGAACAACCCTTCCTTTAACCCAATTATTGAACCAGGAATAAGGAAGTGGGTACAAGAGGTACAGACAGGTTTTATTTTACAGCCTAGGGCAGTTTTTTAAACCATTGATATTGATCCAGAATGTCCCTCAGCCTCCTCCTAATCACAACTCCCTCCTTCCTTCTGCAGTCACCATGATCCTGACTTCTAGTGTTAAAATTTAATTTGTAAATGTTGAAATTTTACTTAAATGGAAACATGCAGTATATATTCTTCTGTGTCTCAGTCCTTTTATTTATAATTAGACTTACAAGATTCATCCATTTTGTTGCATGTAGCCGAAGTTCATTTTTATTGCTGAATAGTATTATATTGTATTCGTATATGAAATGTTCCCAGTCATCTCACTGTCAATGCTATTTGAGTTTTTTCCAACTTTTCAGACTATCCCAAATCAGGCTCCTACAAACAATTTTGTGCATGTCTTTGATTGAACAGGTGCAAACATTCATATTTGTTGTACACCTGTGTATTAGTTTGCCTGAGCTGCTATGACAAATACCACAAAATGGGTTGACTTAAACAATGGGAATTTATTGACTCACTAGTTTAAGGCTAGAAATCCAAAATCAAGGCATCAGCAAGTTGAAGCTTTCTCCCCAAAGTCTATAACATTCTGTTGTTGGTTGCCAGTGACCTTTGATGTTCTTTGGCATGTTTCCTTCCCTCGTGTCACAGGGTGATGTTCTCTCCTTTCTCTTCTGGGATCCATTTATTTCTAGCTTCCAGCTCCTCCCTCTGGCTCTCTTTTTCTTTATAAGGCCTCTAGAAATCCAAATTAAGACCCAGCCTCCTTCAGTTGGGTCAGAACTTAAATAAAGCATCTTCGTGCGATTCTATTTACTATGGGTTCACAACCTCAGGAGTGTGGATTAAGATTACGAACATGTCTAAATCGGGGTGCATAATTCAATCTACAATAACCTAGGAGTGGGCTCACTGCATCACAGGACGTGCAAATGCTCAATGTGAGTGGTTAATGCTGAACTGTTTTCCAAAGACATTGGGACAACTCAAACCCCCACCAGTAGTGTGTGAGAATTTCCATTGCTCTGCTTCTTTTCCAGTGCTTGGTGAAGTCCATCTTTTAAATTTTAGCCATTCTATATATTACATAGCAGTGTATAATTTTGGTATTAATTTGGATTTCTTCATGACATGTGAGGCTGAACACTTTGTTTATATTTAATGACTATTTGGATATCCTCTTGCACAAAGTGCCTGTTCATGTTTGTTTTTGCCTCTTTTTCTATTGGGCTGCTTGTCTTTTTCTCACTGATTCATAGAAGGTCTTTATATATTTAGGGCAAGTTGCTTGGACTTTCTGTGCCTCATTTTTCTTATATATAAAAGGAAAATAATAAAAAATAATAATGCCCCATCAATTTAGGAGGATTATATGAGTTAATAGCTTAGATACACATCTGACACATGTGCCCAAAAAATGTCAATAAGTGTTAGCTAGTCTTATTTTTGGCTGCTAGCAGGTATGGAGACAGAACTCCGGTCCAGCCTTTTAACTTCCGTTCATCAGATTTTGCATTGTAAAGCACTGGTTTCTCATGTCTAGAAGGTTTGGAACTCAACACATTCATCTCTATCAGCTACCTGGACCCCAATGGTAACTTTAGAGGGAAATACTGTTATCATTTTATTACCATCATGACACGGATTTTAAAACATTACAAATGATGCTTTTTCCTCTGAAAAGAACAAGGCGGTTTTCAAATGGAAAATTACAGAGGGAGCATTCATTCTCCCAGCCACTGCATGGTGGGGTTTGCATTCGTCACGTTAATTCCAAAAGTTTTAAAAGAATGATTTTGTACCAGGAGGAAAAAAAAAATGAAAGCCTCCCTGAACACAGAAATGAAGTGAATTAAATGTATTAAAAATTAAAGAACATGCAATGCGAGCAATGAAGTGTTTTAAGCTAAGTGCCCATCCCTGCCTCATCCAACTTTTGGTTCACTAGTCAGACTTAGAGAAAGAGGGATGATTTTTCTCTACTACCCAACTGGGAAATGCATTGCTTTTGGTGGTCAAGGGAATAAGGATTTCTTATAAACAAACAACAAGCAACTGTAATCAGCCTGTTTTTTCTTTCTCCATCTGTGGAATTTTCACAAAGAGATTTTAAAAAGTCTTTTTGGGGAGGGAAGCGTGAGGAAGACCATATTTTAGATTTTTACAACCAAAAATGACAGGCAAACATTCACTTTTATTCCTCACAGAAAACAGCTACTAGTAACTTCCTTCTAGGTCCCTTAATTGAATTAAGCTTCTTTTGCTTTTCTCGATTCAGCCCCTTTCGTTCCTGGATAGACTAGTTCCCCTCACTTGCAGTTTCTCAGCTGTTAAATTTCTTTTGCTTCATTTAAATTTCAGTAGATTTCTGTCCCCAGTGACAAGTTTGATTGTTTATTTTTTCATCCCTCTCCCCAGGCAAAAAAAAAACAACATTGTATTAACACCAGAGTGATTTTTAGAAAAAATAGTTTCAAGACGGTCAAGAATGATCTTCTCCATCCTTGAAGCACCTTCTAAAGAGTTATCTCTTCTACAAAAGACTTCTTTGTTTCCTCTGGGGGAAAGAGTTTGTCCTCTCAACCCTCACAGCATTCAAATTGTTGTCTTGCTAAGGGTAGGAAGTTGATGATGCTACTTATCCTTCCCATTTGCTCTCTGCTTTCCTATAGGGAAGTAAACACACTTACTTACTGCTCTCTGACTTGCTGCCCCCGCCCCCCATGGCAATATTGTGCTTCCCTGTCCACTGATGCCGGACTTAGCCTTGTGACATGCTTGGGACAATGGAAAGTGAGCTGATGCCTCATTTACCACATCTGAGAGGAAGTTTTCAAAGGCATTGCAGGTTTCCACCAGCTCTCTTGCTCTTTTCTGCCTGGAGAACTGCCTGTCCCAAGTTCCTTCAACCTGGTTCCCAGAATAAGAAGAAATGGAGCCACAGCAGCCAAACTGAGACCTCCTTCATGTGACCTAAGCAAGAAATAAAATGTCTGAGGTCTTGGGGATGTTGTTTATTTTAGCAGAGGTAATATTGGGACTTTTCACTTCCACTTTCATTGAGTTTGTTTGTTTACTTGTCTTATTCAAAATGCATTTGTTGAAGGCAGGGAATGCATATTCCTCACTTGTTTTCTGCATGGTTTGAACCTTGGTAAGGTCTAATAAATATTTGTTGAATAAGTGAATGGCTCAATAAAGACCTCCAATGATAAGGATCTATTCTCTGCTGAGGCAGCTCTATATTTGGAAAATGTGTTTTGTTTTTTTTATCTTCAGCACAAATCTGATGCTCCAGAATTTCCATTGTGAGTTTTAGTTCCCATGGGCTCATATAAATCCATGTAGCCCCTCCCTCGTCCATCTGATAGCCTCTAGCTTTTTGACAACAGTGATAATACCCACTTTTGGATTTTGTTTCTATAAATTAAATATTCCCAGGCCTTACACATTTTCCTATCTTCCATGGTTTCAACTTCCTGAACCTCCTGGGGTTTCTCTTTGAAGTTGCTCTAACTTGCCCATGTTGCTCTCAGAATATCAGATCTAGTTTTAGAACCATCCTCCATGTGTGGTCAGACCAGCACAGCGTGAGGAAGGGCCATATCCTCCCTCCATCCAGACACATTTTACTGAGTTTAAAACAGCCTACAATTGCCCTCACTATTCTTGGCAGCCACATCACACTGCTGACTCAAATGGAGTCAACCAAATCCCTTAAGCCTCATTCACAAGTTTTTATTAGCAGGCTCTGCCTCAACTTGTGCTGTAGGTTTAGGAGGACCAAATGTAGATCCTAACACTTTTCCTTGTTAAATTGCCAACCTCATTTCTTCTAGTTAATGATTTCTGACTATTTGGGCAAAGGAAGTCTTTGATTCTGGGGAAAGGAAATTCAAGCCATAGCCAACAGAAGGGAGAAACAACCTTGTCCGGTCCACCCTGGCATGATAAGAGACCCACGTTGTTCTGCGCTGTAGTTATCTATGTGATATAGTCCAATGCCAATACTGTGGTGCCTTTGCTTATTTCTCCAGGGAACCAGAAAGAACACATTGAGATTCAGCACCAACAAGGGGCTCCATCTGTGTGGGGTGAACATGCTCCAAGGTGACCTCCATGCTGTCTGCCTCCTGGTGTTCACACCCTTGCTTGATCTCCTCCAATTGAGTGTGGGACTATCGGGGACCTTGCTTCTAACCAACAGAATATGACAAAGGTGACGGGATATATGGGATTGTGCATGATTATTTTACATAAGATTGGCACAAATGCCTGGCAGGGTCACCTCCAGCCATTTTGTTATTTCTATTGGGGATCTTTTTCTTCTTTGATCTGAGCCTTATCATCATAATCATATTTAAAATCTGTGCGCCCTTCTTGTAAGTACCAGTGGATAGCTGAGATTTGCTTCCATGCATATGCCAGTGACCCTTTGGTAAATGACCCCAGGCTGTGATTAGTAGATCCTGGGAGAATGTTTGATGGAATGAGGCTTTCTGAATCCGGCTTGTCATTTTGATGGCTGAGAGACTGGACGCTGGGGACTTAGGGAGAAGCTGATGACTCTGCCTTTGTGTTTGTACCAGCCGTGCTATTTTTACATGCAGCTGAGCTTGCCAAAGATAGAAAGGTCCCCTGGATTAGTCCTAATGTGATTTAAATATTATGTATGTAGTGATAGGGAAGCCAGAAGTGTAGGTACTACTCAGCTAGGATCATCTTTTTAAAGCAAAGTGATCTTGGAACTTATGGACATTTCCCCTTCCCTTAGACTTGATCTTTTGGGTCACGGCAATTTTCCTCAATTCATTACTGCTGAGGCAAAACATATTTCATAAACAAATTGAGTCATGCCCATGGATGGCCCTAGAATGATAGAAAGATCAGAAATTTGACAGAGCAAACCTCTAATCCAAACCACTAATTTTACCAACAGAAAAACAGAAACTCAGGAGAGCTTAAATGCCTGGATCAAATCTGTAGAGCTAATTAATGGCAAAGCCCAGACTTGATTGCAGCCACAGTGTGCTCTGAGGTATGCTAAAAAGGCCATAAAGAAGTTAAAGCCCAAAGAGGAAGGTCAATCACTTTCAATTATTTGGAGAAGAGGTGAGTTCTAACACAGGAGGCTGGACCTGAGAGGGTAGGCACTAGATCCAAGGAGAACCCATCGCCATCTCCTTGTCTAGACTTTGAGGAGTCCAGGTGATAGGCAGGGATCAAAATAGCATCTGCCAAGTCAGAGGAGACGAGGACCTAGGACAAGAAGGAGTCAGGCACGATCTCCTTTTCCCGGAGGTTCCGTGTGGACACAGCAGGCCTCTTAGATGAAGTTTTGATATTATAGGTCTGCTTATTTACTTATTTCTGTTCCCCAACATTAAGTAAAGGCCTATTGATTTTCATTATTTTTAATTCCAGCCTCAACTTGGCTTTACAGTGGGGAGTTAATGGAAAGGTCTTTTTTTTGCCTGAGTCAGTGTTTGAAGAAGAAGACTACGCTTGGAGACCAGCATGCTGTGATAGCAGGAACCAGAAAGGGATCCAAAGTGAAGGAAAATCTAAGCAATCAGGTCAGAGCTTCTGGAGCAGGGTGCTGCTTTCTGCAGAAGTTTCTCTTTCTAGGGCCAAACTCAGAGAAAAGGGATATCATTTTTACTTATAATTCCTTTAGGGCCTAGATTAAAGGTTGCCTCTATCATCAACTCTGTGATTTGCCATCCACTCCCATAATTCTCTCTTCTGTGCCTCCATAGCCCATTGACTGAACAGGTCAGGCCGTCCCACAAGATTATAATCTTTCTCAAAGCTGGGGGAGTACCTTATCTGCTTTTTATCACCCTCTCCTTTCGTCCCCACCCCAAGTAGCTAAAATTGAGTAGCTAAAATCGTGACGTAGATAGCAGATGTTCAAGAGAGATTCTGCTAAGAGAGCAGTAGCAGTGCATCGAGATTATATGTGTGGCCTCAAAAATCAGATGGCCCAAGTTTTAACTGTGGCTCCAACCAGTGCTTCCTGCATGACCTCCATGAAGATGCTTGGCTTCTCTGTGCCTCAGTTGCCTCATCTGTAAGGGGCAATGTTAAGAGTACCTACTCAGTGGGTTGGTGTGAGTGTTAAGAGAGTTAAACATTGTCTGCACTTATCTTAGGGAGAGGTGGTGGCTTCCTCTGCACAGGGCTCTGTGGCCTGACTGCCCACGAAGTCAAACTGCTGTTTTAAGGAGGAGCCTGGCTAGAGGCTCGCACCTGGCTCCATCTGCACTCCCTGTCCCCACTCCACTTTTACACTTCCATATGACTGCCCCAACCCCTCAGCCACCTCTCCCTAACAGGAAGGTGTGTGGCCCTCTGGTGGTTTGGGGTCCGTTTTCTGGTTTTGACTTTGTCATGGATCTCTTAAGGCTGTACCATAGAAACGTCACCTCTGTACGGACATCCACATCCCTTCAAACTCCCATTTCTCTGTTTATCCAGAGAGGATTAGGATATGGTTGGGATCACCAAATCCACTCTGTGACCACACTGAGGATTCCAGATTTTCTTTCTTTCTGACTCACTGGGGGAGTCTTGGTCTCAGGTATCTCAGGGGTGTAATTCAGTTTGTTTTTTTTTTTGGGGGGGGGCGGTGGTGGGAGCGGTTCTTCCTTAGGGAAAATGGAAAGTGCCAATTCCCTGGGCCTGGCCCTCCTACGATGTGCTGAACACCTGTGGGTGTTGTGTTCCTTCTAGACCAGTGGTTCTTAAAGGGTGGCCCAGGACAAGCCACATCAGTGTTGCCTGAAAACCTGTTAGAAATGCAGACTCTTAGACATTGCCCCAGACCTGCTGAATCAGAAACTCTGGATGTGTAGCCAGCAGTCTGTGTTTTTACAAGGCCTCAAGGGGATGCTAAATTAAGAACCCTTGCTCTGTGACTTCAAACATCCTTTTCTGGGTTGATACCACAGATAATTGGGGAAAATACCTGCTAGCTGTCTATTAAGTTCCTACCTCAGTTAAGAGATTTTATAGTGGTATGCTTCAAACTTCCATGATGACAAGAATGCCAGGAGGGAACTTGTGAAAAACCTCCCCAGATTCCACCCCTGACCCTCTGAATCAGAATCTCCAGCAGCAGAGCCTGGGATGCTAAATGTTTAACCAGTGCTGCAGGTGAATATTATCAGTGATGGTTAGGGCACTCTTCTGAAAGGTGTGTATATTAGTTTGCCCAGCTGCTGTGACAAACAACATATGCTGGTTGGCTTAACAACAGGAATTTAGCATCTCAGGATTTCAGAGGCATCCAGAAATCAAGGCGTCAGCAGGACCATGCATTCCCCCCGAAGTCTGTACTGTTCTGGGGTGGCTTGCCACAGTCCTTGGGGTTCCTTGTCTGGCATCTCTGCTTCCTTTTGCCTGGCGTTCTTTCTCACCTTGTGTCTGCTTGTCCAGTTTCACTACTTCTGGCTTCTGGTTCCTTTGTGTCTGAATCTTTCCTGCTTAAAAAGTAATATGGGTTAGGTCCACCCTCATTCAATTGGACCACACCTAAATAGGATATTAGAAGATCCCATTCACAAATCTACACCTTAACTGATGATCCAACTTCAAATGGTCCTATTTACAAATGAGCTCAAACCCAAAGATTAATTAAGAACATGTCTTTGTTGGGGTACATAACTCAGTCTACCACAGTGGGAGAGATGGTCCCATGCTGGGCAGTGTTTTCCTGCCTAACAGGTTGGAGATGAGTGTTGGGGGTGAGGAGCTGTGAGAATGGCACATTATTACCAAACCGTTCCTTCGTTCTGGCTCGGTGAAGTGAACAACACACGGCTCTGCAAGTCCAAGCAGGAACTCCCAGTCCTCATTTGTCCTTGCAATTGCCTCCAGCCCTGCACGGTTACAGTCTCTGTCCTTTCTGTTTCCT
>PVKH010044718.1:0-10578 GCA_004027955.1 Chaetophractus vellerosus | reverse complement strand
ATCTTCTCTGCAGATGGGCAATCTCCTCCTTCCATCCTTTCAAGGATGTTGCAGGATGCTCTTTTGTTCTCTTTGAGCCCTCAAACAGGTGCTTTATATAGCTCTGGGTGATTACTAAGTTCCCTGTAGCACAAACTGACTCTAGGAGCTCCTTACTCTGCTCTTGCTGGTTTTTCCATACCTTACTTTTTGTTTAACATTATGAGATTTGTTATGGGAATCTTCTCATGTGACTGTGGGGATTGGCCAGTCTGAATTTCATAGGGCAGGCCACAAGTTAGGAACTCTGATGAAGTTTTTGATGAATTCCCCCAGAGAAACTTGGTATCTCAATAGATAGAAATTCTTGTTTCTGCCTTCTGAAATCATCAGTTCCCCCTTTAAGACCTTCAGTGGATTGAATGAGACTTCTCTCATTGCAGGTTATCTCCTTTGTAGATTGTAGATGTGTTAGCCATAGATGCAAACCAGCTGACATGATTTAAATTCACCAAATAGCATCATAGTAACAATCAGGCCAGTGCTTGCTTGACCAAACAACTGGACACCATTACCTAGCCAAGTTGGCACATAAAATTAATGATCACAGTCCATACTTTGTCAACTTGGCACCCATACCACATCTCCTTAAGCCATACTTAATCTCTAAATAAAAGCAATATCAGTCATACTTTTAGCTAACATAATTCAACCGTACAACTGGAAGCGCACTAAGCCTTTCCCCAGAAGAGATGCAAGTCCTTGGGTGATATTCACTCTTACACTTTGTATCCTGTAGCTTAAATTCAATGATATAAAGTCAATACAACTTATGTTATATGATATGGGAATAAGATAGGGAAGAAAAAAAAAAACTTTTGTTTTACATGTATAAAAAATTTCAAAACAAAACAAGGAAGAAATAGTCATAACAATTATAGTCCTCAATTCTGCAACTGGTCACATGGATGTAGCTCATATGTATAATTCTTCCACTACCCATTCCATATTCCTTTTATTCTCAAAAGCACCTCTGCTGGCTGTGATTCTTTACCTGGTTGAGGTGACCCAAACTTTCATTTGTGAAGGGTCTGGGCCATTAGTAGTCTGGCCTGGGTAGTGTTGATACAGTTTTCCATTGACTTTAATGAAAAGGCATTGTAGTACTAAGAGATGCCCTGAGGGATTTCCTGTATTCTGGGTGAACCCTTCTTTACCTCCATTTTGTAGCAGCAGTCCGCTTTCCCCTTGGTAATCAGTATCAATCACCCAAGCCAACAGATACTTGTTGTGTCTCCTGGTGGAAACGCTCCTCCTTTTGGAACTAAGACCTGTAGACCAGCAGAGCTTAAGGTTGTAGGGACAGGCAGCAAACATTTTTCTAGTGGCTCACCAGGGATAATAGTGAGTGGTGCCACTTCCATTTCCACCCCTTGATTCCTTGTCCCGTAAATCCTGGCTATAGGAGAAATAGCACCATGGAATGGATGCTGATTTTGAGCATATACAGCTGCCCAGAGAACATTGTCCCTGGCTTGCTAGGTATTGACACCTTGTTGGCACCATAATTGAGTCTTCAAAAGCCCATTCCACTATTCTATCAATACAGTTGCTTAAGGATGATGGGGAACATGGTAAGAACAGTGAAGCCCATGAGCATGTGCTCATTACTACACATCATTAGCAACGAAATGGATTCCCTTATCAGAAGCAATGCTGTGTGGAATACCATTTTGAAAGTCCACAGATGGTAGTTTTAGCAGCAGTGATGAATACAGGAAGAACAACTTGTTATCCAGAGTATGCATCTATTCCAGTAAGACCAAAATGCTGCCCTTCCTATGATGGAAGAGATCAAGTGTAATCAACCTGCCACCAGGTAGCAGCCTGATTGCTTTGGGGAATGGTGCCATATCAGGGACTGACTGTTGGTCTCTGATGCTGGCAGATTGGGCACTCAGCAGTGAATGCATCCAGGTTGGTCTTGGTAAATAGAAGACCATGTTGCTTAGCCCATATATAACTTCCATCCCTACCACCATAACTACTTTCTTCATGAGCCTATTAGGCAATGACAGGAATAGCTGGGGAAATAGACTAACTGGTATCCACAGAACAGAACAGTCTACCCACTTGATTATTAAAATCCTCCTTTGCTTAGACACCCATTGGTGAGCATTCACAGGAAACACAATTACCTTCATGTTTTTCACACATTCAGAAAGGTCTATCCATATAACTTTCCCCTACACCTCATTGTGACTAATTTTCCAATCATGTTCCTTCAAAGACCCTGAACATCAACCAAGTAATTGGTCACAGCCTTCCTTCCAAGAGAAATGAACAACCAGGTGCACTGCCCAAAGGTCTGCCACTGAAAGGATTTCTCCTCACCACTGTCCTTCAGGGATGCTGAAGAAAGGGGCTGTAGTGCTGCAACTGTCCACTTTCTCGTAGTACCTGTATTTCATATAAAATTGTCTTTAAGCCAAGCCCTAATTTTCTCTTCCTCAGTCAACTAATTATAGGGAACTCCCCAAGAGGCCATGGCTGTGGGCTGGGAAAGAAAAGGTAATGTGGCAGGAATGAAAACCATGGGTATTTTGACCACATCATTGTATAACTTATTTGTGCCTCCAGGGCCTATTCAAGCCTGATCTCATATATACAATTTCCATTTGATGAAGTACTACTGTGCATGTCCAACTTTATGGCTTGATGGGTCAGACAAGTTCATTATGGACAGCTTGGGTCTCATGCTAATTTGGTGGTCCATGGATAAATTTTCTGTCATTCTTAAGACCCAGCAGCAGGTCAAAAGCTGTCTCTTAAAAGGAGAGTAGTTATCTGCAGAAGATGGTGGGAATTTGCTCCAATATCCTAAGGATCTGTGCTGTGATTCTTGTAAAAGTCCTGCTAAAGGTTCGAAATAGCATCTCTGTTTGCCACTAAAACTTCAATCACCAATGGATCTGCTGGAGCATATTGCCCAAGTGGCATAGCAGCTTTCCTGGCAGCCTCCACCTGTTGCAGACCTTCCTCTTCTTCCAGTCACAATTCAAAATTAGAAGCTTTTTGGGTCACTCAGTAAAT
Source organism: Chaetophractus vellerosus (assembly GCA_004027955.1). Classification (NCBI taxonomy): domain Eukaryota; kingdom Metazoa; phylum Chordata; class Mammalia; order Cingulata; family Chlamyphoridae; genus Chaetophractus; species Chaetophractus vellerosus. The sequence continues at coordinate 7,506 of PVKH010044718.1, read as the reverse complement.
GGACTGGTGTACCACACCCAAATAAGGAATATGTTGCCTACAAAATCCAAAGAGGCCAAGTAGGCATTGTGTCTCTTTTTTTAGTTGTAGGAGGGGCCTGGTGCAACAGCTTATCCTTTACTTTAGAAAGGGTATCACAACAGGCACCATGCCACTGGACACCTAGAAATTTCACAAAGGTGGAATGCCCTTGAATTTATGTTGGATTTATCTCCACCCTCTGACACAACAATGCCTTACCAATAAGTCTAGAGTAGTTGCTACTTTTTGCTCACTGGATCCAAACACCGTAATATCATCAATATAATGGAATAGTGTGCTATCTTGTGGAAGGCAAAGGTGATCAAGGCCCCTGAGTATTATATTATGACATCGTGCTGGAGAGTTGATATATCCTTGAGGTAGGGCAGTGAAAACATATTGCTGGCCTTGCCAGTTGAAATCAAACTTTCTGGTGGTCTTTATTAAGAGGTATTGAGAAAAAAGCACTTGCCAGCTCAATAGTTGCATACAAGTACCAGGAGATGTGTCAATTTGCTCAAGTAATACTACCACATCTAGAAAAGATGCACTGTCATCCTCCAAAGCCATCTGTGTTTCTCACAGGACAAATAAGAGGACTGAATGGGGATGTGGTGAGAATCACCACCCCTCTGTCCTTAAAGTCCTTGATGGTGGAACTAATCTCTACAATCTATCCAGATATGTAGTATTGCTTTTGATTTTCTATTTTACTATGTAGAGGCAGTTCTAGTGGTTCCACTTGGCCTTTTCTACTAGAATATCTGTCACTACACAAGTCAGGGAAACAACATGGGGATTCTGCCAGTTCTTTTGTATGTCTATTCCAATTCTGCACTCCACACCTAACCACAGAATGAGAAATAACCATAAAAAGGATTTAGAGACCCACTGTACCCATTGTGAGATAGGCCTAAGCTAAAATTTCTTTAACTATCTGGCCTCCATAAGCCCCTACTCTGAATGGTGGATCACAATTCTGAGTGATGCTTTGGGTCTCCTGGAATTAATGTCAGTTCTGAGCCACTGTCTAATAATCCCCAAAATGTCTAATAATTTCCTTTTACCCAATGCACAATCATGCTAGTAAGAAGCTCTAGGTCCTTTGGAGCAGAATGGGAGGAATAGCAACAGTATAAATTTTTGGCTGTGTAGCAGTGTCCTTCCCCAAGGGAAGCTTTTCCTTCATTCAAGGGGTCCCGGTCTGCAAACTGTCTCAGGTCTTGTAATTGATTGAGGGGCCATAACTCTCTGTATTTGTAATTCAAGTTAGAATTCTGTTCACTTGACCTAAAAAAAGTACAAATTTAGTAGATTTCTAGTCAATGCCATAGCTCTCTGTGAGTCAGACTATTCTAATTACTCTTTGACTCTACAGTCCATTATGGTAGTGATGCCCACCTTGTCACTGGCACATAAGTGCTGCTACTTGGCTCCTGCCAACCTGGGATCCAATCTGCACCATTGTGTTTAAGGATACAATTTCAGTGGTAGCAATTTCCACAGTAATATCTGACCTACAGAGAAGAATAGCCACAGAGCTCTTCAGAGATAATTGACCTGCTCTTACATATTTATCACTCATAGTACTTTTGAATGGTTTGTCCTCTGGACATTCTTGGGTGGGTGACCATATCTTACTGGATGAATCCACCCTAATATTCCAATCTCTTTAAGCCTTTGGATCCCCTCAACTACATAATACCAGGGCAGTTTTGACATCTTGACTTCAGGTATTTGGTCCATGCTTCAGCGAATCACCCAAACTGTCAGAGTCTTTTCTAACTCCTAGAGCTACAATGTTGAATCTAGAATCTCTGCTTAGTGAGCCCATTTCAGCTTTATGTTCCTTCCACTATTATCTCACACCCTTAATATACATTTCCATGTATATCCCCCTGATCGCTGCCTATATAAATTGGGAAAATTCATGCAGTTCTTTTGGGGTGTAGTGTACCTACTCATGGGTCACACTTTGTACCTCACCTTTCAAGGTCTGTTGGGACTTCAGTCTAGTTTTATGTCTGGAAGAAAAGAGGGATGGTGGTGGTAAGTCATGAGAGAAATTAGTGTCTTGTGAGCCAACTATCAGGGAATTCCATTACAGTTTTATCTGATGAAACAGGGTTAATCTGTTTAGATGGAGGTATGGGGGCTGTTTCTTCAGGGGTGGTAGTTTCAGGTTTTATCAGGCTCAGCAGGGTTAATATCTTCTGATGGAGGCAGGATGGCTGATTCCTCAGGGCAGACTGGAGGTTGAGTGGCTGATTACTCAGGGCAGACAATTATAGGTTTATCTAACAAAGAAGTCTCAGCAGAATCTAGGGTTTCAATGTCCTCACCATCATCATTATCAGCCCATTTCTTCCCATGCCAATTTTCAGGATCTCATTCTTTCCCCACAAATGCCCTCACTTTAACAGCAGATACTTTGCAAGGTTGGTAATTTAATTCATGTTGTAATTCAATCACTTGCACAGTGAGATTCTGGGTCTGGTTTTTCAGAAATTTAAAGTCAGGGGCTAGAAAAAAATTAGTTTCTTTCATGCCACATATACCAACTTTCATGATCATCCTGTGGCACTTAAGCTGAGAATTTGAAGCCTTGAGGTTAATCTTTTCTTTAACAATTGCATTGACCATATTTAGGAACATCCAGCCAGGTTTTACTTTTTAACTCTACAAAACTCTTTAAGGTATCAAAAATACTGTCACACAGAGACTTGCCTCTTGAGAATTTGAGTAGCTGTATGCAATGTAGATATTTTGTGTATCTCAATTGGCAGTTCATGCCATGGACTATCAGTGCCTTCTTGACCATTGGAAACAGAGTCATTACTGGCTTTTAATCTAATGAAATTAAAGAACCAATTTCAAAAACCCCAAAAGAATTCCTAAATCTCATCCTGAATATTCTGTTTCTCAAGAACCACTTTTGGTATAAAAATTGGTATTATTCAAGGCTCTCCAAGGAAACAGAACTGACAATTACAAACAGGAGTGACCACGGGAACTGGAAAGTCCAAATTTTATAGGGTAAGCCACAAGTTAAGATCTTGATTAAAGTTTCAATGAATCCCTCAGGAGAAGTGGTAGGAAGAAGTAGAGATAGAAATTCTTGTTTCTTACTTATGCAATTATCAGTTTGCCCTTTAAGGTGTTCAACTCATTGGGTGAGACTTCTCTACTTGAAGAAGGCAATCTCCTTCTTCAATTGTAGCTGCAATTATTTGTAGATGCAATCTACTGGTTAATACTTGATGGAACAACTGGACACCATAACTTTGCCAAATTGACACATGTAATTAATCATCACGTATAAGTTATATAAGGATGACTTAAATTATATACATTGTAATGTCACTAAAGTAGTACTAAAATAAAACTACAAACTAATTGTGCACTCATATTTATAGCTATTATACAAATTAAAAACTAAAACACATATAAATTAAATATAATTCAGGCACAAAGAAATAAATTTGGATAATGTTTACTGATATTGAATGGCTATATACAAGACAGAAATGTCAATGATTGCCAAGACACAGGTTATTATGAATTTGGCTTGTCTATACATCTATCTCTTTGTAACACCTATATTTTTCTCTTGCCCTTTACAAAAAAGGAAATAAGATGAAAAGATATCAAGTGAAAATGTTTACCTAAAGTCTTGTGTAGATGATGCTGAATTCTAGGTCTACTGTTGTGTGTGCCTATTTGAGGTCCCAAAATGGTTGACAGAAACAAGAAGAATGTTGTATAGATTTAGACCTAAAATTTCATATCTTCCTTGTAACAAAAAATATTATTCAAAAAAATGTCCATGCATTCTTGTGTGAAATAATATTCTGGAAAATCATAATTTTAACTAACAGAAGAAGTCTTGTGAAGACTCAATATTCCATTTAATTTTCTATTATAACTAACATTAAGCCTTATTTTCTTTTTATTTAATTTAATTTGCTTTTAAAGAAGCTTTAAATTACATAAATGTTACACTGAATATATAGGGGATTGCCATGTACCCCACCCCTTCCCCCTCTACACATTTCCCTATTAACAAAATCTTTCTTTAGTGTGATACATTTGTTACAATTGATGAACACATATCGAAGCATTGCTACTAAACATGGTCTATAGTTTACATTATGGTTCACACTTTTCACTGCACAAATTTATAGGTTTTGACAAAATGTATAATGACCTGTATCTGTCATTGCAATGTCATGCAGAACAATTCCAGTGTCCCCAAAATGCCCTATGTTACACCTATTCTTCCCTCTCCTTTTCCTCAGAACCTCTGGTGACCACTGCCTTTATATCAATGCTACAAATTCTTCCTTTACTAGAATAATAATGTCTACTTTAGTCCATAGTTGCATTACCCCTTTATGTTTGTTCATTCCTCAATCTTGATAATTTTGGGATGGTGATGTCCACTCTGTTTCTGAATTGAGAGGGGCTTAGATCTCATGGGGAAGATGGATGGAACTGTCTTGCTTGCAGTTGTAAATACTCTCTGATTTTTGGGATGTGTGTTGTCCATCATAATCCTTTTGTTAGTTGTCCAATAAGCCTTACTTTCTGATTAGCACTAATATCATCATAACACTAAATATGTGCACATAGACCCAATTGTGAGAAATTCTGAACTATGTCATTTTCATTTATTATTAAGAGCTAATATATTAATTCATCAGAAAACCATTTTCTGAAGGGCAGTGGTTATTCTTCTGTACCTGCTTCCTGCTGGTTAGGGACAGAAGACCCTGCCTGACAAGGTTTGAAACTCTCTGGCTATTCTATTAAGGTTGAGGGAAGGTGGGTCCCACACTGTGGTTGGAACTGGATGAAATCCATGCATCACTAATACCTTGTTCTGGAAGGCTTTGATTCTGGAAGAAAGAAACTTAGTTAGAATTTTGAAGATACATGGCCTTACTAAAAATATAAAGAAAATGGTGGTAAGTGGTACCCAAAAGGGGGACAGCCATGACATGCTGGACCATGGGAATGAGAAAGGTCAGGTGTCTACAGGGCCACATCCTCCTGAAGCTGATGGGCTTGATCTTGTAAATTTCAAATGCTGTCTAGGAAACTCCTACTTCCAGTTCCCACAGCAGTAGTTATGCCTAGGACAGCTAGGAGAGGTAAGAAGAGAGGCATGAGGAGAAGTACTGCCCTAGACATACGCTCACAAAGACAATATAGGCAACAACAAAATAAGCACATGGCAAGCAAAATAAAGACAATACTTAAGAGAGCCATTCTTTTATGTTATCCTAATTACATAGGAAATGAATTAAGTTTACAAAGACTTTTAACATGTTTAATATCCTTCTGCATATGATCTAGAATAGAAGAGATATTGTTACATTCATCAGGTATGTAGGCATAGCACTTAAAACTAATCAATGCACTAATCAATGCACAAGTTCCTTTTTGAGCTGCAGTTAATAGATCTAAACTACAGATTTGCAATACCATACATGTTGTCTCTCCATGGGAGAAGGCCATAATGCCAATTGTGTCTGTTTAGTTTCTACTCACATTACTCTGGTAATTATTGTTCCAATTGGTATAGCCTTCAGACAGACAGCATCCTACATCATTGGCCCTTGGAGGGAAGCTCCAGTGTTTCATTGGCCTGGCGCATAGTGCCCTTCAGCACTATGAAACAGAGCCAGTCTGGAGGCAATGTCCATTGTAAATCTGGCCATATCAAGACATCACTGGCTGCTGCAGGAGTCTGAAAGTGCAATGTGCTTTCCATCCACTTCAGGAGCCGTGTCCAGAGATGTGGTAGATCATTTTATTATTTTAGGGATTGAAGTGACCAACTAAGCCAATAACTCAAATGGGGAGGCACCATGCAGGGTATTAGAGGCCTGGTTTGAATGCACAAGAGAGTTTGACAATACTGAAGTTTATCTCTTAATTTTTATGCACTTTCTAAATACGTCCAATGCAGTTTACAACAAATTAAATAGTCTTAACTACTTTTAGTATTTTCCTTTTCACTTCTATACTTTTATCATGATTATGTTAATTAACAGGTATTTTACTTTAATTGTATAGGAAAAACTAATTTGTCCATTATTTTATGAAAACGTAAGATTCCCAAAGGAATCAAGATTATCTTCTCCCTACCACCACTTTAATATGCAGATTGAGGTGGCCTCGGACAAGTTTCCCCATGATGAAGTTACTTTTTGGTATCAACATCAATTTAAGTTTCTATTTAATAATGGCTTCCTGGAATTAGCCATATAAATATTTCATTATAGAAAATGCTTTTGCAACCTTCCTATAATCAACCATAAACACATAGACTATATTTACTTCATCTCAAGACAAATTTCACCTTTAGAAAACACATTCTCTTACTTAATGCAACCTTCTACAATACCTTCTACAACTTTCTACATTCAAGCCTTGTCTTACATATTTCCACCCTGATTTTATGAAAACCAGCCATCTTATTCTTGAACAATGCATATTCCCTTAAACAAACTTATCAAATATTAATCAGCATTGACTATGAATTTACTTCCACAAACCTTTTACTTCTTTCTATATCCATTTGTGTTATATCCCTCATTCTGTCATGTGAAGGAAAAAAAAAGCCTATTTATGTCAATTTAGGAAAAAAAACTTTTAAAAAGAAGTTTGTAATAATTTCATTAGCCAAAAACTTACAATTTTCATCATCTTAAATATTTAACACATATAATGCTATTTTATTTTATTAGTATTCTATAAACCTAAGGAGATTGCACCCAAGCTAAATAAAATTGAAACTATAATAGTTTGTGCAATAAATGTTCTTTTTCTTCCTTCCATCACAGGAAGCTAAAACCTCTTTTATCTTTACTAAAATTCTAAAATTGTCAATAACCTTATAAGCACACTGACTGCCAGGTTCTGGAGTAATTATAATTGTTTAATTTGTTTTAATCAGAATTTAGAAAAGCTCTTTCCATAGCTTTCAAGGACTTTTTCTTTACTTACTGAAATTTGGCCATTGGATTATGTTAATTAACAGGTATTTTACATTAATAGTAAAGAAAAACTACTTTGTTCATTATTTTATAAAAACCTAGGATTCCCAATGGAATCTTAGATTTGTCATCTCAAAAGCTGTTAAAATTTAATTGGAGAATTATTATTCAGACTATACAAAACAAAGTTTTTTTCTGTAATATCACCTCTGTCTCTCTTATTTTAATTTCCAGGCCTAGTGGACAGAATTCTAAGCTAAACTCACATCTCCCCTATCTTTTTACACCCAACCCATCCCCTTACTTTCCTCAACTGGTTTTACTGGAATTCATTCAAGGTTAGAAGACGGTGGGGGCATGATAGGCTAGAGAAAGATTATGGGAAAATTCAGGATAAACATTTAAATTTTTCCTTTATGTAGTTTCTTTATTCAGATTTTTTGTGACTTTTTATGCTGTTTGTCTTCTCCATTTTGGACTT
>PVKH010044717.1:0-10577 GCA_004027955.1 Chaetophractus vellerosus | reverse complement strand
CTCAATCAAGATTTAGATGGAACTAGAAAAGTGTCAGATAAAGGAAAAGGAAATGGTCAAGTGGAAAGATGGATCGCCAATGAGTAAGACTGAGAAGACCTGAATCAAGTTTAGAAGGATGGAGGCAGAGATATGCAATTTAAACTTCTATTATAATCAAGTTTGTGATCAGAAAGAAGAAAACTTATAACAAATAAAATGGGATCTGTCTTTGTGTAACTGATAATAAGGCTACGATTTCTCTTATCTAAAAAAATTTTTTTGAAGATAAATTCTAAACAGATACACAAATGATGTATATATTGCTTAGATTTATCTAACCATATTATCCAAATATAGTATAATTTCTAATTATAGTACTTAAATATATTTAAATATATATTTAGAGAAATCCAAGCTATTCATATAAATCACTAATCTTAAAGGTCAACATCAAGTATATCTTTTACTAAATGACCTTTAAGTTCACTTAAAAAAAAAAAACAGAATATGGAACCAGATACAACACAGGTGAAAAAAGACTTGTATTTCTTATTTGAACCAGGCCCTGTGACCAAGTCTCTGAAAATACAGGTAAATAAGTATGTTTCCAGACCTCAATGAGTTTATATTCTATTGGAAATGAACAGATATAAATATATATATATGCATTACATATATACGCATACACATATATACTATTAAGAACTATTAATACTATTATTAAGGATTAATGCTACAAAAAGCTTAAAAACAAAATCAAAGGAGTATTCAGAGAAGGTAGTTATTATCCTCAGTTGGAGGAAAGACTTCTTGGAAAAAGGTATCATTTGAGTTGGATCATAATGGATGCATTGAGTTCAGTAGTCAGACTCAGATGAATAAGTATTTCATCCCAAAAGAACCATATGAATGAAGCATGGAGGCAGGAAACTTGGAATTATGTCCAGGACAGTGAAATCTCCAGCTCATCCAAACCTTGGAGTGCTTTGAGGGGCACAATGGGCATATGAAACACTTTGATGTCACTTCATGAAGGACTTTGGAGAGGCATCCTAAAGAGTTTACACTTTTAAAGAATTGAACAAGAGAGTGATGCCATCAGATCTTAAGAGCAATTGAAAGAGAATGGAGGTGGTAGGCCAGTAAGGGCAATTATGGTCATCTCATATTTAAAAACATTATTCCTTGTAGAGACTCCCAAAATCCTTTACTAGTCCATCTATTTATTTTCCGAATTGAAAAACTAAATTCTAGAAGGATACAGCGATTCAACCAAGCTAAAACAACTAATAATGGAAGAGTCAGTACTAGAACCCAATACAAATGGTTCTATGCCTAAGAAGAGCTATCAGGATTCACAAAGAGGAGCTGGAGAGCGGAAGCCTTCCCTGTGAGGGGAGAAGTAACTGCCCTTGTGGGTTAATGAATACTGGGAATGACAAAGAGGGAGCAGTGAAAACCCACTCTCACACTGTGAGCCCCACATCTCAGGACCCTTCCTCCACTCCCGACATTGGGTGCTGGACTCCACTAATGCGCAGATACCCCTCAACACGCCTGTTCTCTCCAGCCTCCAACTCAAAGGTGCCCTGTGGCTCCTCCCTCTTCCACACCCCCTGTATTTCTATTGCTGCATAACAAATTACCACAAACTTGATGCCTTACTCAAACACCCATTTTTTTAAGCTCACAGTTTCTGTCGGTCAAGAGTCTGGTACTGTGTGGCTGGGTTCTCTGTTCAGAGTCTCACATTGCCAAAGTAAAGGGATCAGCCAGGCTGAGGTCTCGTCTGGAGGCTCTGGAGAAAACTCCGCTTCCACAAGGGACACGTTCAAGACTTCATATAAGTCCCTGCATGTGTGGATCCATTTGTAAATAAGACCTTGAAGATGCTATTATTAAAGGTGTGGTCAAACCGAATAAGGACAGGCCTTAATCCAGATGACTGAAGTCCTTACAAGCAAAGAAAACGGGACATAGATGTAGACGCCAGAAGCCAGCAGAAACCAGAGGAACAGACACAAGGAGAGAGACGACCATGTGACAGAGGATCGCCGGTGCGCTACAGGCGCCAGGAGAGGGCGAGCCCTGCCAACACCTTATATTGGACGTCCAGCCTCCCAAACCCTGAGACAATAAATTCCTGTTGTTTAAGCCAACCCATTGTGTGGTACTTGTCATAGCAGCCCTGGCAAACTAAGACAAAATGTATTCCTGTTTTTGGTTGGCAGAGTTCCATTTTTTTTGCAGTTTGTGTGTCTGTCTCCTTGCTGGCTGTCATCAGCCGTGGGCCACTCTGCTCCTACAGGCTGCCCACATTACTCACCACGTGAACCCCTCCGTCTTCAGGCCAGCAATGGTACGTCAAATCTTTCTTGTGCTTTGAATCTCTGACTTCCCCTTCCACTGCCAGCCAGAGAAAGCTCTGGTTTTAAAGGGCTTGTGTGACTAAGGTGAAATGACCTACTTCCTCCAAGATAATCTCCCTACCTTAAAGTCAAATAGGGGAGCGGGTGTAGCTCCGTGGTTGAGCACCTGCTTCACATGTGTGAGGTCCCAGGTTCAATCCCCAGAACCCCCTAGGAAAAAAAAAAAAGGTCAAAGGTGTCATATAACATAACCTATTCACAGCGAAAATCCATTATGTTCACAGTCCCAGGGACTGTGCGTGAAATCTTGGGGGCCATCTCATGAGTCTGCCTCCCACACAGTCTCCACTTATCAGTTTCTTTCCTCTGACTCAGATCTTGGGAATGCAATTTAATTTAATTCAGACTAAAGTGTGAATAACAGGAGTTCTCTTGATGCCTCTGGTCTTCAAAGATAGCTGCCTATTAACCTAAAATGTTTTCCTGGTGGAATTCCGGGTGGTGTTTTGGAGAGATGTGAAGATGATTGAGTTTGCAGGTACAGCTTACATTAAAGCTGAGTCGCCACTGGCTCTAAGGTTCACACCACCCTGTAGTCCTGGGGATAAGGGCACTTACATCTGCGCAAAGAACACTCAGAGTCGTTTACCTTGGGTGAGAACTACCAAGCCACTTTTTTTCCCCTTTTTTCTCCAACCTCAGAGGCTAAACCTGCGGTCTTTGCCTCAGCATCCTCTTCAGTTACCAGGAAAAAGTTTTGTTTTTTTTTTTAAATTAAACCAGTTACAATGCAATTCTTATGCAAAGCAGAAAACCACCAATCAGCCACTGGCAGCATTCAGCACCCTCTCCTAGCAAGAGGACCATCGGATTGCCAGCTACTCTATATTCGGGCTTCTTCTAACAATCATTTCTATAATTAGTACTGGCACATTGCGCCTAATTAGTTATATCTGTGGCATATGGGCATGAAATGTATGTGTTCCTCAGCCATCCTACTTTACTGTTAAATTGCCTGTAGAGCTTTCCCCCCCCAAAATATGAATAATTAAGCTTATTTCTTTGTCTCTTGTTTTCCAATTCCCTTAGACTCTATTCAGGTGATATAATTATAACGTAACCATGGCAATACTCATTTTCTACATCTATAGGTGAAATCTTTGGGGGCTGCTGGTGAATTTTTTTTCCCCCTAATGTGACTTCAACCTGCACTCCATGAATGACGGAGCCGTTTCACGTCACCTGTGCTAATGTGGATTTACCCTTTCGTCTGCCATGCCTGCTAGTGCTCATAATCAGATCCCAAATGCATTTCTTTTTTTTTTCTTTAAGTTTGACAGAAAAATACATATACCCTTTATCTACACTACAATTTTGTTCTAATAACTGCTCAGTTGTAATCAACACATTGGACTATGTAACCCTGCTGAAATGGTGATGATATTTTTAGACAAGGCCTAAACAAGAGTTTAACATTTAAATAATGAATTCCACAAGACCTCAAAATAGATTAACTTCAAAATATCAAAGCATTTACTAAAAATAACTGCTCTGATATTGCACAGACTAAGCTCACAGGTACAAACCTCATGTCTTATATTTAAGTATTTTGCTGATTCTAAGGATGCACTGTTGAACAGGATAGGATCATTAGCTTTTACAAGCTTGGAGGAAGAGGCCTGTGAAACCCAAGTCAGACCTCCAAGTAGAGAATGCTCTTTAGCTGTTGTCTCCAACGTGGGTGTGAATGCAGCTGGTTCTGCAAATTTTGGAAAAACTATAAACTGGATTCAACTGCTGCAACTGGGATGAACTGCTGCTGCCAGGGTGAAAAAGAGAGGTTGGGGCCATGCAACAGCTGGAAACTCACAGAAAAGAGCAATTCGCTTGTTCCTTCGTGTTCTAGTTTGCTAGGCTGCTGAAAGCAATATACCGAAAATGGGTTGGCTTTTACTGTGGGAATTTATTAGCTTACAAGCTTACAATCCTGAGGCTGTGAAAATGTCCAAATCAACGCCTCATCAAGACCATACCTTCTTCCTGAAGACCGGCTGCCGGTGATCCTTGGCTCTTCTGCCATATGGCAAGGGACATGGCAGTGTCTGCTGGTCTCTCCCTTCTCTTCCAGGTTTTGTTGCTTGCAGCTTCTTGCTTCCATGGCTTTCTGTGTCTGAATTTCATTCTCTTATAAAGGACTCCAGTAAGAGGATTAAGACCTACCTGAATGAGGGGGGTCGCATCTTAATTTAAGATCCTACTCACCAAAAGAGCCTATTTTCAATGGGTCCATATATCCATAGGAATGGATTAACTTTAAAAACACACTCTTCTGGGGTACATACAGCTTCAAACCATCACACTCCTCCAGCTTCCAGTCTCTGGCTCTTGTTCCTTCATAGACCAAAAGGCAGCAGCTGGCAAAGGAGAAATGTTTGAACTGAAGGGTGGAGAGACAGCAGCTCAGTCTCTGAGAGTATAGGTCATTGTTCTGCAAATCAGAGCAACAAGGGTCACAAGAGAGCTTCCACTATGAGGGGCCTGGGAGTCCAGAGAGGAAAGTAATTCCTTCCAACTAGGGATACTAAGCATATATCCTAGAGGAGGTGGCCCATGAGCTGTTCCTTGAAAAAGAGACACAAGTTTGCTCTGTGAAGTTTCTTCCTCCTCCCTTTCCACTTCCCTCTCTTCCATGTCAATAAATATGGGAAAATGAAGAAGTGGGAAATTGTGCCTCATCACTCCAGGCTTCCACCAGCCTGGCAGAGAGTGACCCCTGAAGCAAAGGGAGGAAGGAACGGTGAGCCCAATCTTCACAAAGCAGTTCCTTTCCACTTGCCTTCTGACTACTTAGGTTTCTTGGAAGACTTCTGTGATTGTGCCTCAAGACAGAAAGATGGGGATCCAGGTAGAACAGTAACGTCACCACAGAAAATCAATGATGTTGGATGAGATGTGCAATCACCCACCCTTGCCTGCAGCCACCCACCAGAGCAGGGAGGGAAAGCTAGTTTCAGCAACTGCTGAACTGGAGGACACATCAGCAAACAAAGTATGCCAAATGCCTCACTTAGAAGGGTAAAATACTTCCTGGTTCATAGATGGGATTCATACAACATCCTGAAACTAGCTTTTTTTTCCTTCAGAAAATACTGTGGTAAAAAGAAAATTCATTAGGATATCAATAGGGACTGAGGGAAAACTGGGGTGCAGCATTAAAGGAAGTGGGTGGAGAAAAGGTAGGGAGAAGTCACAATAAGAAAGTTAATAGGGGGCTGGCTCGATAGCCCAGTGGATAGGGCACCGGCATACCACATGGGAGGCCCCGGGTTCAGTTCCCGGGGACCTCTCCTAGCTGGCAGACCGCCTTGAGAATGGCAAGCCGCCATGGGCGGGCCAGAGCCGCCGTGGGCAGGGCAAAACACTGCCACGGACAGGGCAAAAGCCGCCACGGGCAGGGCAGGTAGCCCGCGAATGGAGCGCAGCCAGCTACCCGCGAACTGAAAGCCAGCCGTGAATGGAAGCAGAAGCCGCCCACAAGCGAGGAAAGCCGCGCCTGCGCAGTGACCAGTCTCGGCGCGTTGCCGCAGCGGGGGTGAAGGGGAGATATGTAATAAAATAAATAAATCTTTAAAAAAAAAAAAAGAAAGAAAGTTAATAGTTTTCCCATATTTTTCAAGGGAGAAAGGTTGTGTTGGCTCCTTAGTCCTCTGGAATTGTTGCTTTTTGAGGTGCTATCCATATTTAACAAGCATGTTATGCTCTTTGGATTTCCTCTCTTTCTTTTTTCTAGAACAAATACCAGATTCCAAATACCTCCTCTGAACTGAGGTACCATTCACATCCTCCTGCCAGAAGGATACCAGGGATATATATATATATATATATAAACTGCATTATGAAGTAATAAGTGTAAATATCTTAACATAATAAGTTATGAATTCCTACGAGTTTAAAGTACCACATTTCAGTATCATTCAATTCTTATAAAGCTAAAATATTAAAATTCAACTAATTTTAAATGTATTTACTTAGAAGCTGAGAAGAAAAAATAGAGAAAAAGATACTAAAGGAAGATAGCTGCTAAACTCTGGGAAAAAGAAATAGAATATTTCTAAGGTTTACATATTCCTGTATTATGCTCCCTGGTTAAAGGCATGATATTGGATTAGCCAAGGCATATTCATAAAGAAGGGACAAAGAATGAGCCTTGATGTCCTTACTCTGCCACTTACTCGTGCAAATTACTACACTTCTCTGAATCTGCTTCCTTACCTGTAAAGGGGGAATAATAATTACTGCCTCAAAGAGTTCTTATTAATAATCATGAGGTACCATATGTAAATTGCCTGTCTGAACTATTAGCAGGTATGATTTTTATTATTTTTACTTAGCAGGCTGCTGGATCTAACTAAAACTGTGGACAGCTGTCTCATTCATATTAACCAAGGATAGGTCACTCAAAGAGATTGTCAATTCATTGATTGAAACGTCATGAGTGCAAGGCCATCCCACACTCCTCTGGGTGTCATTGCTCTCCATACTAAATGAGCACATTGGTGAAAGTCTGGTGTGCAGACATGTAGCTGAAAAATAAAACAATAAAAATGGAACACAGAACTCTCACCTCACATGCATAATTAGCCCTATAGCGTCACTTGAAGGTTACATTCCACAGACAGATGTCTTTTGGACAGACTGGGGCAAGCGCTAATGAGGGGCCCACTTTATATATGTCAAAAGATATTCTTCACTGCCAATTAGCTACCCACTATGGATAAGTAGTGAAGTCTCCATCGTGACAGAAATGGTCTGTGTTTCAAAGGAACCAATATCGCCAAGAAATTTATTGGTGACAGTCTCCAAAACAAATTAGCCATATTCATAATCCTCAAAATCAAGATAGAGTACCATGTCTTTGTCCTGAAGCAAATGCTACTTAAAGTGACATTAACTCCCATGATATCCATGTTGGTACTGAGAAATTAATAAAGAGCATACATCCTGATTGGGCTTCTTTGCTTCAAATTGACCTCAGCCACCGAAGTTCTTCTTTTGTTTTGAATAAAACGCACAAACAGCTCTGGTGAAAATTTAAAAGTTGACAATGTCGCAATAAGTGATGGCCTTTAGTGTGCTTTGTGCAGGGAGCAACCTGCAAAACCAGATATTTATGGCATTTTCATTTATGATCCCACGGGCCCAGTCATGCAACTCAGTCCAAGAATGAAAACTAATGTCTTCACAGAACTTTATGTTATTTCCAACGTTTTAGATATGAAATATTTGAGGAAAATTATTCTGGGGAAATATTTGCCCTCAGTCAACAATTCCTCTCACTTTTTCTCCTGGAATTCCTTAACAACCTATAATAAACTCCAACCCTCAAATATATAACTGATGGTTTTGCAAATGAGATTTTGCTTTGAAGTTATGTTCCCACAACTGTGCCACAGATGACTGTAGTCATTTGAAGGTTTTAAGGGGTCATGAGAACAATTTGTATTGGACGTGGCCTTTTCATGAAATTTCAGATTTCCATGCACATTTTGAGTTACATAATTATGCCACTGACTATAGGTTTTAAAAAGAGTACCCTTGATAGTTTTGTAGCCGTGGTTTCATGCTGCTCCCGTACTGCAGAGGTGGAGAGCTATGTACAGGCTCTGTTCTTCCCACTTTCTCATTTAAAAATAAATCTCTAAAGAACTTGAATGCAATAGCATTAGCTTAACATTTCATTAATAATTTTGATGCAAAAAAAGCAAAAGAAATATGAAATCACCCACATGGAATGTGTTATGTTCTTCAGTTCCTGTTATATTTGTTTAAAAGGTTCTTAATTTAGGAAGGAAAGATTTAGATCATCAAAGTAGTATTCATACACACACAAAAAAGTTAACTTTCATTTTAAAATTTCTGGAATGTACATATTTTTGAAGACAATATGGCTAAAAAAAGATTTCCCATCAATACGTATTCCTGTGATTGATATGATCAAACTATATAGTATTTAATTTTATAATTGTTCCTTTATTTTTTTCTTTTATAATATTATAACATTACACTATATGTTATATTATCTTATTACTTATTTTATCAATACAATATTTTTTACATGTGATTTACATACCATATAAAAAGTAAAATTTATCAAGTGGTTGGTCTTAAATGAAGAAATGAATCAAAGTGAGTAATTTCTCAAAAGAGGATAGGAATTAATAAATAATAACAATAATCATTTCTATGGAAACACTCTTTTGATAAAACTTTTTCCTCAGACCTTTTAACTTTCCTCAGGCCCAGTTTCACCACTCATGGTATAAATGAACTGAGGAAAAATAGTTTAGTAGAAAATATTCAAATATATTATTCAACCTATACTTATGAACACTTTACACCACATGATTGTTGAATATAAGAAATGTCTGTGATTTTCATTGTTCACATGAATGCACAGCAGCATCAAAAGGAAAGAAGTTAAAAAAAAACATGGTTTGGATTATTTAAAACTAAGCCAGTCTTGTCCTATAAATAAAAAAAAAACAAAACTGAGGACAGGCTGAAAACATTGTAAGGTAAATTCTAAAGTCAGGTGGAGGCAGCAAGAAGGACACCCAGCAAGTTCCAGTTTTATTTTGAGTCTGATTAGCTAAATTAGGGTAAGAGAGAAGACAACTGCCTGGTTTCTTCCATGTGAGCTGAAGACAATCAAATCCACATGTCAACATCCATCGGCCAGCAGTCAGCCCTGGCTTGGAGACCCTCACAAAGTCCTTGGAATGGAAAGCAAGTGCAGAAGGCTAAGCACTGGTATGGACGCTATATGCCTCTTCTCAGGAGCCCAGTCTTGGAGGAGCCAGTTTATGGGCTCCTAAAAGGTAAATGACACACAATGTTACAGATGAATAAGATATGCGATGTTCTTATTGTTTATATTTTACACCATGTTGCTCTGAAGATGAAATTCACGAATGCTTCCTGCTATACCTACCATAAAGGTGCTTGTTAATAGTCAATCAACAAGGAAGCACAACACAATGGTAAACTAAAGGAAGCAATATCGTCAAGAAATTTATTGAAGTTTATTTAATCAATAGAAAAGAAGAGAAAGGCAACAAATGACCAAGTTTGGTCAAATATTCAATCTGACAAG
The DNA here is from genome assembly GCA_004027955.1 of Chaetophractus vellerosus. Taxonomy (NCBI): domain Eukaryota; kingdom Metazoa; phylum Chordata; class Mammalia; order Cingulata; family Chlamyphoridae; genus Chaetophractus; species Chaetophractus vellerosus. Next base: position 1,073 of record PVKH010044717.1, on the reverse strand, counting down.
AAATCAAAGAAATGGAATGCATTGTGACAATTTGTTTCAAATGTTTAATGGTACCCACCATTGCTGTGCCAGCAATTCCACTTTGAATTGTATACTTAGGAGACAATTAGGAAAACAGCAAGAAATTATGTACATACATGATCCTATCAGAATCATTTAAGGAAATCGGAAAAACTTGCATGTGCCTAATTAATTAGGGCACTCTCTAATAAAAATTGTGGGGTTCCCTTGGGATGAGGATGCAGAAACTGTGGGAGATCATTGCTCTCACCCTGACAATGAAAAAAAGCTGGATAGTCTGCAAAATCATAACTTTCCTTGAGCCTATCAGAGAACTGAGGTTGCAAGGCAGACAAGTGAACCAATGTCTAAAGAGCGAGACATTCCACCGAGGAGAGATGGGACACATGAATAGTTTCACCTTTGGTAAAGCCACCTTACATGCAGGCAAGGAGAAAGCATCTGAAATTTAAACTAATTCTGAAAGTCCATGTGGGGGCTAGAATAATAGTTTAACATACTTGCAGGCCTCTGAATCTGGGAGCCCACATCCATTCGCAAGCTCTTTTCCATAGGCCTCCACAGGGGGTTAATGGAAAAGGTGGGAAGTAGGGCAGGAGAAAGGATGAACTTCCCTCAGTAGTACACAGGAAATCTTGCTCACTTTCCAGGTATGTGACTCATAGCCACTGGTGAAACATTCCCATCTCCAGGACCCAGGCAAAAATCCACTACTTCTGAGTAAGAGGTAGAAGTAAAAGCTGTCTGCGTCTGGGGGAGAGGTAGGAACTTTCTTGGTCCCAGGATCCTGCACCTATGCATAGCAGAGGTCTGCTACTGATGGATCAGGTGCAGAAAACTTCCCCACAGGCACAATTTGGTTGCTATGGTGGGGAAGGGGCAAGAATGCTGAGGGAACCCCAACCCCAATATTAGTTGCACAGGCCTGCCTAAGACCAGAGCTGGACCAGGAGAACCAAAGATTCCCCGCCCCCACCAATAGCCTAACACTGAATAAGAAGGCACTGCTGGGAGAAGGCAGAGTATGGAGAGGGACTTCCTTGAGTGTGCAG
>PVKH010044716.1:0-10579 GCA_004027955.1 Chaetophractus vellerosus | reverse complement strand
AGAAATGACTAGTCTAGTAAACTTGGCACTACGAAGTAAGCACAAAAATCACAATGGCACATGGCAAAGTTTTGAAACACCTTCCTGGGGCCGGCTAGATAGCTCAGTGGATAAGAGCGCCGGTATACCACATGGGAGGCCCCGGGTTCGGTTCCCGGGGACCTCTCCGAGCGGGCAGACGGCCTTGAGAAAGGCAAGCTGCCGTGGGCAGGGCAAACCCGCCGTGGGCAAGGCAAAAAGCAGCCAAGGGCAGGGCAGAGCCCCCACGGGCATGGCAAAGTCACCTGTGAAACATGGAGCTGCCGCCTGGGAAGCACAAAGCCGGGCAGCCCGCAAAACATGGAGCAGAGCCGCCCGTGAAAACAGAATGGAGCCACCCACGAACGGAGCGAGCCGCCTCCTTGGAGGGCCGACTAGGCATGTTGCCGCAAAAGACGGGGGGAGACAAGAAGCAGACATAGAAAAACACAGAAGAATGGACACACAGCAAGAGCAAGCAGAAAGGGGGGAGGGATATGTAACCAAAAAAAAAAAAAAGAAACACCTTCCTGAATAATAAAAACACTACCGTGCATTGAATGCCTCCAAAGTGCCCAATATTGTTCAAGGCACATCCCCATGAAATCGTCTGCAAACTAGGTACTATCCACCATTTACTGAAGAAGAGACTGAGTTTCCACAAAAATCAAGTAATTTCTCCCCAGAGGTCACAGATAAGAAAGAGCAAAGTCATGGAGGAAACAGAGGTCTTCCTGGCCCAAAGTCCACACTATTTTACTACACCATGTTGCTGAGGACGACTGCATGCCACCACAGGGGTACCTTTGGTCTCCAGAACTGCTCTTTCTGTGACAAGGGAGTATAGATGGGATGGATGGATGGATGTGTAGACAGTGCACTATAATAGAAAGATCAACTGAAATAGGGAGAATATCTGGTTCTGGGCTCTCTCTAAGTCCTGTTAGTTTTATGACTGAGGAATAGGGAATGTTTTGAAACTGCCAGCAGATCTGTGCTTCCTCTGTAAAATGAGAATATTATTAATACTTGTCTTCATACAGTTGTTGACCTCGAGAAAATTCACCTTAAAATTCAGGTGAATAGCTAATAAGACTCATTATAAAGATGTTCATTTATTGCAATCCCAATGAAGACACCAACTGGAGTATTTGGAATGAGACAAGCTAATTTTGAAGTTAACAGAGAAAAATAAACTTGCAAGAATATTCTAGAAAGAGATTAATGAGAAGATACACCCAACCAAAGAGAAAAAGATATTATGAAGCTCTATTAATTAAAACCATGTGATATTTTACTTGAAAGGACAGAATAAAAGAGCAGAGCATGTGTAAATAGACTCACATATATACAGAATTTTAAGATACGATCAAGATGTCATTTCACATCAGTAGATAAAAGATGGATTGTCAAAAAAAAAAATGGTGTCAGAATAACTGAGTAACCAGCTGAAAAATATAGATTTCTACTTCTTACCTTTCACAAAAATAAATTATAGATGTTGTGATGGTTAGGCTAATGTGTCAACTCAGCCAGGTAATTGTGTCCAGGAGTTCAGTCAAGCAAGCACTGGGCTAATTCTAATACAAGAGCATTTATGGACTTCCATCACCAGTGAGTTTACTGCGTGGATGGCTGATTACATCTGCATCAATCAGGGAGATTACATCAAGAATGGATGATGCTTTTATTCAGTCAGTTGACTGCCTTAAAAGGGGAAGTGATTTCAACATTCAGAGAGAATTTCCCAGCTCATCTTTGGACAGCCAACATCTCCCAGAAACTCATCAAGGACCTCAATGGACTTTCATCAGAGACCCTGGTTTGCAGCCTGCCTGCAGAAACTGGACTTGTGCATCCCCACGGTTGCATGAGAGACTCTTATAAAATCTCATATTATTGACAGATACCTCCTGTTGATTCTGTTTCCCCGAGAGAACCCTGACTAATACAGATATATACATGACTTTAACATACAAAACAAAACTACTAGAATTGCTAAAAGAAAACATGAGAGAAATTCTTATCTCAGATTAGGATGGTCTTTACCCCGTTTAGAAATGGTGATAAAAATTATGAATTTGACTACATAGCAATTTTAATTTTCAGCATGAAAAAATTTTTCACAAAGTGAAAAAAGCAGCCCACTGCTCTTTCCATTCTTCCTGCACGCCTTGGGATATGTGCACTTGCTATTCCCCCAGCTTGAAAGTCCTTTTTCTCTAGCTTGCAAATCACAAACAGGAGGAAATATTTGCAATGTATACAAAGATGCCAAGAAGTCAATAAGGAAATTATCAACAACTCAAAGGAAAAAAGAGCAAAAACCACAACTCACAGAAAATGAAATACAAATAGCTTTCCAGCATATCAGAAGACATCCTACCTTACTCAAAATGAAGTGAAACACAAATACTACTACAAGATTCTACTTTTGAACCATCAGATTGGTGAAAAACAAAAATCTGGTTAGATCTTATATTGGCAAGGTGAAGCAAGGCCTTCCATACAATGTTGGTGGGAATGTAATTAGAACAACCTCCTTACAGGAAAATTTAGGAATATCTATCAAAGATATAAATGTACATATATTTGACCCATAAATTCCACTTCTATCAAAATTAAGTATCTGAAATTTTTAAATATACCTATTCTGATCCAGATATATCCTACAAAAACACGCTCATGCATATACAAAAAAAAGTATATGAGGGGCCTGCTGTAGCTCAATTGGTAGGGCACCGGTTTACCACATGGGAGGCCCCGGGTTTGGTTCCCAGGGCCTCCTCAAGCGGGCAGACCGCCTTGAGAAGGCAAGCCACCATGGCAAGGCAAAGCTGCCCACGAGCAGGACAAGCCGCCCGCGTGGTGAGCTGACTCGGCGGGTTGCCGCAACCAGGGGGAGACAAGCAGACACAGAAGAACGCAAAAAAAATCAACACAGCAAGAACAAGCAGAAAGAGGAATATATAATTTTCAAAAAAGTATATGAAAGGAAATTAAGTGCAATATTTTTTATAATAAAAATGCTCAGCTATAAATCAAGTACCTTTCAGTTGTGAAGTGGCTAAACAAATCACAGCACGTACATACAATGAAATATTCTGCAATTATTAATAGGAGTCAGATAGCTGTAGGTGCACTGAGTAAACTCCAAGTTACATTAAGTGGAAAACAAGGTGCAGAACAAAACATATGATGTCCCACTATTAGTGTATGTGTTTTAAGGGATATTTGTGAACATTGTAGGATCAAGTTGGAGGAAGGCTTTTAACTATACAGCTTTTGTAGTTTTTGAATTTTTATCATGCTCATTTATGATCTATTCCAAAAATTAGGGAAAAAAATGTTCAAGCAAGGGCTTGAAACATTTGCGCAGATTATCTGTGATTTACAGTTGCCTGCACCACTGAGCCGTGTTGTTGACATGGATAATGAAGAGCCTGCTGTATATAATCTCTTACTGTTCATTTAGCTCTGAGATCCAGTGAAGTCTGAAATTCAATGGGAGACATGATGTAGTGCAAAATACACAGTATTTGTAGTGAGAAGACTGGGTTCAGTTTCTAGCCCCATGCCTAAAAACTATGTGATCTTGAAAAGGGCACCAACATTCTTGGGATCTCAGTATTCTCAAATGAGAATTCTCAGTTTTCTTAACTATCAATAGGGACAGACACCACTGGACTTTCTTGTGAAGCACCAATTGCCTAACGATAGACTTAATAATGAAATGTAAACTTAAAGCGACATGAACAAGCCAGTTAATATCTAATTAACTTCTAAGAATTTAGAAACTCAGTGGCCTGGGTATAAGAAATTAATGTGGAAAATCTTAAGGAAGGACACATGAGAAAAGGGAATTAAATGGTAAAACCCTCAGCTTCAGCAGGCAAAGAAGATGTTCAGGGTGTCCAAGTAGACAGCACTGTTGACACAACTGTCCAAAGAAAGGCGTGTGAGTGTGAGCGTGAGTCTGCTTGGGTTCCTAGGTGCGTGTGTCTGTGTGTGTGTGTATTAGGGTGGGAGTGGAACATGTACGTTTTTTTTTTCTTTTCAGCTTGAGCCCCAAATAGGAAGTCATTCTTCCTCCCCAAGGAGTGAATTCAACACCTCCCTCTGTCCTGGCAGATGCTGAGCACAAAGAGACACAACCAGAGGCAGCTGCCATAGAGCAGAGTCTCCACGAAAGGCAGAAAACTCTGATAAGCCGTTTTCAGGTGAGTGGGAAACCCTTCATCAAGTAAATTTGACAAGAATATTTCCACACTATTTTTAAAGCCATGCTATATAAAAATCTAAATCTAACTACGAATGAATCTAAAAAAAAAAACAAAAACCTGCAAACAGTATGAAGGGCCCTAACATAAAGAAAGGACAATCCACATGAAGCAAGAATTTATCTGAAACATAGGGAATGATCAGCAGAACACAGAAAGGAGGAATAAGAGGAATCTGGTTACGGAGGTTTTAAACAAACATGCAAATTCTTTAACACTCCTACCATAACAAGTTCTATGTTTCCTCCTCTTAAATCTGGGCTGAGTTTAGTGACTGGTCCATGAGGAGCTTTTGGTGAGAGTGGCACTGTGTGACTTTCAAGCACCAGCTTCATGGGTGTGGGGCACATGCAGTCACAGAGGGCCCTGTGCACAGAAGGGGCCCATGCTTGGTTTAGTGCTTCGTTTCACCATCTTGAAATTCTTAACCATTTTCAAACAAGGGACCCCACATTTTCATTATGCACTGGGTTCTGCTAATTATGTAGCCATTTCCCCTTCTGAGGCTGGGTCATAAAAGGCAATGCTGCTTCTGCCTGTTTCTCTGGAACGCTTGTACTGGAGCCATAAGCCACCGCACTCTGACTGCCCTGAGGCCACCATTCTGTTAGGAAACCAAACTATTCCACCCAAAGAGGCCACATGGAGAAGTCCTCAGACAAAACGGAGAGAGGCGTGCCTTGCCAGTCCCCTGCTGCTCCACTCCCAGCGCCCATCCGACTGCAAACACACACAAGAAACTGAGCCGCAACTGCCCAGCTGAACCCTTCCCAAGTTCCTGATCCAGAAACTGCGAAAGATAACAAAATGGTTGTTGAGTTGTTAAGTCTTTAAGCCGTAGGCTGATTGGTTACAAAGCAACAGATAATTGGAACACCGGATTGTGCCAGCATGGATTTTATTTCCTAAATCGTGGGCCCTTAATCTTTTTGTGTATGTGCAATAAAGAGGAGAGGAGCAGGTAAGAAAAGGTAGAGATACTCTTTATTAGAATGTCATCTCTAGCTATTAACTACTAAACAAGAAAGGGAGATAGTTCAAGGGTACACTGGGCCCAGAACCCCAGAAAGAAGGTGCATCCTGACAAGTCTCTTCCTGGGATGGAGCCTCAGTCCGAGTCCAGTGAACCATGCATGCATCAACTCCAAGAGCCTAAGTAAATGAAGAAAAGAGAATGAAGGAGGCTCACATCTGATTAACCTAACTAATCTCCATTCTCCTGGTGTGTCTCCCAGGATCACCCCTCACAGTTGAGCCCTTCTGCAATTCCAAGCTTGATGGAGTTTGCAGGGCTAAAGGTATTCCCCCTCCCCGCCAGTACCAAGGACTCATCGTGAGCCAGACCCTCCACCTCCACTAGCTCTAATTCCACAAACAACCTAGAGGGGGAGGGTTTTATTATCCCCATTTTAGGAGTTAGGAAGTTTAGCATGATTAAGTGACTTTACAAAGCTAACATCCAGTGAGCGCGGACTTGGCGCAGGCTGTACCATGTGCTTCTTCAGCATTGTCCCATGGAACACTCACAGCCACGTGCTGAAGTGGGAAGGATGTCGCCCTGTTTTATAAATGGATGATAGTTCCAGAGAGGTTAGGTCATAGAGCGGCAGAGCAGAGATGCGCTTCCGAAAGCCTGCACAGAGCCCCTCTGCGAGGCCCACCCCCAGGGCCCAGGCTCAGCTCCGTGGCCTCTTGCAAAAGCTCATGCTGCAGAAAAGGGAAGGAGAGGCAGCACCCTCAGTTCACGAGCATGGTCTTTGGAAAGGGAGGAGGGGGCTTCTTGCGCCACTCTCAACACCTTGTTATTAGATTGCTGAAAAGCACAGACTTCACAGGTCAGGGGAAGCACAAAGCCTATTTTGTAACAGATACCATCATAACACTTCAGTGAGTTCATTTTATGCCAGCAAGTGTTCTCATCGGTGGAGTGTGCCGCTCAGATTAATGGCAGCAAGCAGGAGAAGATTTGGCAGTGGCCAGGGGAAGCTCTCTGGAAACACATCGCCTCATTTTGCCTCTGTGTGCATAAAATGTCTTTACGTGTAGGGAGACCTGCCGGTCTGGTTCCACTTCTCTCAGACCAGCAAGGCGATCCCATTTAAAACAATGCCGTCAAGTGTATTGTCCAGACGGGGCCCCATCTCCCTTATAGGGGATGCTGGGGAGGTCACAGACTCACACTCCGTGCCCATCTCCCAGCCCTCACCTACCCCTCTCCTCCTTTTCTGTTGTGCAACGATGTTTCAGTCAGTTTCCATTCCACAATGCAATATCTAATGAAAAGGCCCAATGAGACCTTAAACCCAAAAATGGAAAACAAGCAGCCCCAAATGCTTATCAGTGCAGGAATTCTCAGTGGCAGGAGAATAAATACTTCCCACTCAAACAGGACAGGGTCTCTCTTCTCTGACTTGAAGTGGGGCATGCAGAGCTGCCATCCATCAACCCTGATCGGAGCAGTTTGGCCTCCCTGGGAGACCAGCTACGATGGGCTCTCCTCCCCTGCCCTTTCGGACGCTTTGTGCTGTGTAAGCAAGAAAGCGGTCATTTGCTGAAAGTTTTCGTTGTGCCTGAACCTGTGTTCCCACAATGTACCATGTGGCGACTCGTGCCAAAGGGGTGGATGTAGATCAGCACACTGACCTAGGCTGTGCCTGTCTCTTTGGCTTATAGTCACAAGTTTTTACAACTTACAGAACTGATTCTGCTGCAGTTCCTAAGGTTAACATCATCACCCCCATCAGACACCTCTTTTCCATCTCCTAGATGGGATCTTACACCATCTATTCCCAATCATGTTTTCTTGCTTATCTGTAAATTGCATTCATCACTCTAAAAGGACTCGAAACATCTTGACTGTTTTCTCTTATGTGGAACTTGAAATGCATTGATTTCTGTCTAGCTCTATGTTTATTATCTGTCAGTTCTAGTTTACTTAGAAGTTGGCTGTAAAGAACCCAGCGGTCTAAAACTAGCTCATAAAAAAAAGGAATCAAAAGCCATATTTCACCCACCATGGTGATTCTTGCTATTCACCCTCCCAGTTCCACTCAAGGTCTTTCTCCTGAAGGGCACCTGGCATGCGAAGGCTATTCTCATTTCATGGCCAACAGAAAAGCGCTCCACCTGCTTTTAGTTGCTAAAGAGAACTAAGTTATTCTTCTTGTGATCAAATTCAAACTCCCTTGCCGCCTTGCTGTTATTGCTGCCACCATCATGAATGTCTGTCACACAGCAGACCTACGTGAGCCTGGGTTTGCAGGAATCCCATCAAGGCAGAAATGTGCTTAGCACAGATCCTGGGAACTACCTCAGATAAACAAAGGCTGGTCTAGAGGGCAGAAGGTGAGCTTCAGAGCCAGATAGACATAGTCTTAGAAAAGTCATGAAACTTCTCTTGAGGTTTAGTTTTCTTCTCTGTAAATGGGAATAATAATAGCTAACTTACAGGGTTCATGTAAAAAACAGAAATGATGTCTGAAAAGCAGAGTTTTTCTCAGTACTTAAGACATAGAAGAACCTCAGTAGACAGCAGCTCTTACTGTTATGACAAAAAAAAAAGAAGCTGGTATAATAGCTTTCTTTAAAATGTTGATTTTATCTTTAGCAAAGTTATGCATGCATACATTTTGAAGGGTCAAATGGGCCCATCCATCTTGTGATGAAACACCACCCTTTAGGACATGCACAGTTTCTACTCCATAAGCAACAGCAAACTCTTTCCAAATTGGTTGAATCCATTTACATTCCATGGGCTCTTTGATTTTGGAAACTCTTGTCCTTCGATCCTGAGAAACTATTAGAAATTATTCTTTAATGTACTTTCTGGCTGATTTCTTCAACTGTTCTCCTTCTTCCACCAAATTTTCATTTCTTCTCTCATAGCTTTAATTTTCAATACCTTGTATTAATCTTGGAATGTTCCTTTTTTATAGCTGCCATTTTTTCTATGGCTTTCTTCTCTTTGATTATAGTAATGGCTTCTGTTGTTCATATTTTCTTCTTTCTTTTGCCTTCCTAGTGCCTGGCCGCTCCAAGATGCTTTTTTTGTTGTTTTTGTCTCTGTCCCTGTCTCCCAGATTAGATGCTTTTCGAAAATGTCTGATGTTCCTTCATTGCCAGCTCCTATTAAAAACATTGCACTAGCAAGTTGATTGGAAGCTCCATTTGCACAGGTAAAGCTTGTCAACTTTGTTCTTCAGGGTAAGGTCTTCTTCCTAGGCAGTTTCATTGACAAACCTCCAATGAAGGTTTTTTTCTCTTGGGCTGATCAGATTTTTCAGACAACAATCTTCCAGTTTCCAGCAAGCAGATGAACACAGACTCCCTGTTTTGGAAACCAAAATATGAGATAAGAAGAGGAGGGGGAGTGGAGCACAACTCAGTATGTAAGCATTCACTCAATCCTCTGTTTTCAGAATGGTCCTGCAAAAAAGAAGCTTCCAGTCTCCTGCCAGGGTAGGCAAGAGTGATCACCTGGCTGTACAGACTGAGGGAGACGATCTTAAGGTCTGTGTTAATCAGAAAGACGGTTTATTTCTCTCACACAAAATAATCAAGCAGTAGACCGACAGTCCTGGGTAGATAGAATTTGCTCCATGAGATAACCCAAGGATCCAGGTGCATTTTATCTTGTTGCTCTATCTTCCCTTGGAGGATGTCTTTATCCACATGGTCAAAGCTAATTCATCACACAATAACCCCATTCCAGGCCACAGGAAGAGAGGAGAGAGAAACTGAAAAGCAACTAACTTCTTTTCTAAGAACCCGGCCCATCATATCCCAGTTAGCCCGAATTTAGTCACGCAGGCGTAACACCCTGCAAGAAAGACTGAGAAACGCAATTTCTAGCTGGGCAACATATATCACAGTTAAAACCTGGTGAGGAGGGATTCTATTCCAAAAGGAAGAAAAGGAGATTGGATTTGGGGACAGTAGCTTTCTCTGACCCAGCTTCTCAAAGAGATTTTCAATCAGTCCTCCTGTTCTTGACCCCCACCTCCACTTCCCCTCCCAAAAGAAGATGTGCCAGCAATTCCGTAGCTTTCTTGAGGTTTTGCAATGTAAATCAGTTTTCTTTTTTAACTTTCCCACGACTGGACACAGATTCAGATTTCTCAAATCTTCCTTGCCATTTACAACTCATCCATCTGCTCTGTAGCTTCCAGAATTTTATAGTGGCTGTCCTCTCCTGATCTTCTTTTCTTTGAAGGCTTATTCTTTGTTAAATAAATCCTCTTATGCTTATTTTAGTGGTTTGGGGGAAGGGAGTGGTGGTTTAATATGTGTGCTCAATCAGCCAATTTTAAACAATTCTGATTTCACTAGTTCTGATTTTTAATCAGGACTAGAGGTGATAAGCATCTACTTTATTTAGTCCTTTCATTGAACATCTTCTATTTACTCTTTTATTCATCCCACAAGTATACATAATTGTCAGCTATGTGGCAACCACTGTTTTAGACACAGAAGAGACAATAGCTTCATCAAGCTCATAGTCCAAAGTTAGAAATAGTAAATTGAATTTTTTGAAGTATATATGAAACAAAAATTTAAAAACATGCAAAAAAGAAAAGAAACATTATGCTGCAATAGAAAATAAAGATGTAAGAGAAGTCCTCTCTGAGGTGGCAACATTAAAGCTGAGATTTGAAGAATGAGGAGTGAGCCACACAAAGACTTGGAAGCTGCACATCCCACATGAAGCAAGGTGCATGTTCTGAATCTGCTCTGTTTGAAGAACTAAAAAAGACACTACTATGCTTAACTTTACAACTTCCTGTCCTCTGACTTCTAAATAGTCCTGCACAATTATTCTTGTTCTTCCTTCAAAACTTAGAATTGGTGATGGTATAATGGAAAGAACATCACACTTTGACTCAAAGGACATTGTTTCAAACCACAGCTCTGCCATTTACCAGCTGTGTGACTTTGGCCAAGTTATTCAACTTCTTGGAAGTTGATCTCCCTCACTTGAAAAGTGAAATATTTCAAAAGACTTATAGTGAGAATCAAATGAGATAATTTGTGTGGCAGTGCCTGGCATTTAGTAGGTGTTCAAAAATTGTTTAGTTTGTTAAAATTAAATATGGATGTTAAGCACATTCTTAGCTAACATTACACTTGGATTCTTCCTCAAACTCACAAAAGAATCATGTATTAACCAGGTTATAAGAAAAAAATGCCATCTGTGAATGCTGTAACCAAGTATCCTAGGTAATAAAATCAGAATTGATTGGGTCAAACTCATGGCTTCCCCAACTTAGATTTTCATCTAAATG
>PVKH010044715.1:0-10582 GCA_004027955.1 Chaetophractus vellerosus | reverse complement strand
TAGTTGTTCCAGGTTGTTCTGGCTTTTTGCAACAGGGCTGCCAATGCAAAGTACCAGAAATGGGTTGCCTCTTATAATGGGAAACTTATTAGGGATAAAAGCTTACAGTTCCGAAGCTGTGAAACATCCACATCAAGTCATTAGCAGAGATGCTTTCTCACCAAAGTCAGCTACTGGTGATGCTAGCGTCCTGCCAGCTGAAGATCAGGCAAGATGGCGTGTGTGCTGGGTTCTCCTTGAGCACAGCTGTGGCCAATCAGTCATCTCTCTCTGGGCCTTGGCTCCTTGAGCCTGTTGGGGCTTCTCTCCTTGAGCTCAGCTGTGGTGAACCTGGAGCCCTTTCTCTCACAGGCTGATCAAACACAGCAGCTTCCTTTAGCTGTGTCTGTGTCCCTCTGTGTCTCCGTTTATATCAGACCCAGCCAGATGCTGGAGGCCCAAGCTGGCTGATGCCTCACTGACTTAGTCCAATCAAAACGCCCCATACCCACAGTAATGCATTAGTTCAAAAACATAAGCTTTTTCTTTTGGGCATTCATAAAAGAGCTTCAAACTGTCACACAGGTATTACTGAACTCGAATTCAGCCCAGTAGCCTCACTTCAGAGGTGTGTTTGTGCTCAGCAAGAAATAGGCTTTGTGCGCAATATTGAAGAGCGACCGCACTAAACTCTAAAACACTTCATGACAGAACAACTCTGCCCAACAAAGCAGATTTTGCTTATTTTATGACCCCCAGATGTCCCTATATTGTGAAAACTTAGGGTCCAATGACCGGAACAATTGACCAGAATCTGCATCCGGGTGTGCCACCTGCACCGATCAGAGACAAATACAGTGCTGGCTGCAGCACATCTCCACGTGACCACACGCAAGCTTCTGTGACAAGTGTAGAACCTCTGTGTGGACAAAACACCCCGGGGGCACATTATAGGATATCAGTATGTTCAGGCTTCAAGCTAGGAAAATTCAGGTGTAATATGCATGTGACAACAACTCTCTCCACACACTGGTAAAGCCTGGGCATATTGGAATCATATTAGCAAATGCAAAGCTTCTTTCTGGTTTCTTTCATAGCTTTCTTTAGGAGAAAAAGGTTTCTCCATTCTAAGGTGTCCCTACTTTCCATCAGGGAAAAAACAACAACCAAAAAACCTCTCCTTAAGTTACTAGACCTTAAGCCTAGTAGGTTCAACTTAGGTAAGTAGGACAGAAATATTCCAAAATAGGTATCATGGCAAAGAGTAAAGGGGAACCCTGCGTCGAGGAACTTAAGGCCCATTGGAGGGCTCCTAATAATCTAGTAAATGGAAAGAATAACCTTAGGAAGTGCCGAGCAAGTGCCTGGCACAAGGTGAGTGTCCCCTGGATACCAGCCTTTGCCGGTGTTATGATGCCAGGTGCCCATCTCTTCATCCTGCCTTTCAACTGTCACCATAAGATCCTATCAGCCATTGATACTCAAGATGTCTAAACTAACTCATCATCTTCCCCAGTGCAGCTTCCCATGTGCTGGTAAGTGGTAGAATCGGGCTTTGAGCCTGGTAGTTTGATGCTGAAGTTCATGTGTTTGATGGTCTATGCTGACGATCCAGCTTAGGCAGCCACCTCATATCCCATCCTCTCTAAGTTATCCTTCCTCGGCCAGGGGATGGTAGGGCCTGGACGCCTCCCTCCTGGAACTTGGCCTATACGAAGGAGATCACATTAAAAGGCTAACTTGTACGGACAAGTTCCTCAGAGAGAGAAGGAAATGTGTTTTTAAGGCCACAGTTTTGTTTTGTTTTATTTTGTTTCCTGCAGGGATTCAAAAATGAGCTCTAAATGCCTCAGGTCTGCAAGAGATTTCTTTAATTCCTGAACTTTCCTTAGACTCCTGATTTATAATGTGTGTTCTCTGCAGATTGTCACAGAACAGGAAACTTGCTTAACCAAACATAATGAAGGCACCAGACCTCTGCTCACATTATTGGGGAGCATCAGCTTGTCTGCTGTGGGGTGTGAACAGTCATCCAGAAAAGAAGAAAATAACATAAAGGAGGGGGATGACAGGCTCCAAAGGGAGGAGCAGACTGTCTTGAGGAACAGTTCTAAGCACTACTTCCTCCCCAGTTTTGTCTGTGTTAGGGTTTGTAAGTTTCAGGACCAGGAAGATAAAAAGGTACCTGTGCAGTGTCAGAAGTAAGTGGCATTCGATTCTAGCCCTGCTTTTTATTATTATTATTATTAATTAGTTATGTGAATTTCAGCAAGGCCTGACCCTCTTTGAGACTCAATTTCCTCCTTTCTCAAATGGATATGGTAATGTCTGCTATGAAGATCAAAGATGTAAAAGAATTTTAATTCATTTCATTCAACAAATATGTATTGAGCTCCCATTAAGAATCAGTCTCTGCAGCCTGTGATTGTAGACAGAGGCCCAGAGTCCAGCACCAGAGCAAGTCATTGAATCTTTTTTTTTTTTTAAACAACTCTTTATTTTTTTTTTTTTAAGAGAATTTTTTTTTTGTTTTGGTTACATATCCCCCCTTTCTGCTTGCTCTTGCTGTGTTCATTTCTCTGTGTTCTTCTGTGTCTGCTCTGTCTCCCCCTGCTGTGGCGACGTGCCAATCCAGGTCACCACGCAGGCAGCTCTACCCCACTTGTGGGCGGGTCTGCTTTCGTTCCCGGTTGGCTTTTTGTTCCGTTCGCAGGCGGTTTTGCTCCGTTCACAGGCGGCTCGCCCTGCGTGGCAGCTTTGCCCTGCCCACGGCGGCTTTTTGGCTTCTCAGGCGGTCTGCCTGCTCGGAGAGGTCCCCGGGAACCAAACCCGGGGCCTCCCATGTGGTGTACCGGCACCCTATCCACTGGGCTATACAGCCGGCCCCAAGTCATTGAATCTTGCTCCCTTACCTTTCCCAGGTCTAAAATGAATGCAATAATGGTTGTCTTCCCTGACTCACCCAATGAAAGCATTTTAAATTTTAAAAAGGTAAGTGAAAAAAAGAGAAAATAGCTTCATAAGGACATATGAAATTACTATTATTTTATCCATATTAGTACACATTTGAGGCCACTTCTGTGGAATCTAGTAGCCATGCCGTCAACAGCACAACCTCTGGAAAGAGCCCACCACAGTTCAAATCCTAGTATGTATTGGCAACACAACCTTGGACAGGTTACTTAGTTTCCCTAAACCTCCTCCCCACCTTTTCTTAGGAAAATGCAGATAATATCTATCAGACAGAGTTGTTCTAAGGATTAAATAATTACATTAATGAGTCTACATGGGGAAATAAAGGCAGCAAGATTCAAAGATTCACTAAAAGTAAGAAACAGAGCAGGTCCTGGTATATAAAGTACTAAGCAAAGTGCTGGCTAAATGACTAAATCATATTATATATGTGTGGTATATTATACACACACACACAGTAGGTTGAATTATGTACCCCCCAAAACACATGTTCTTGATCTGCCCTCCTGTGGGTATGACCCCACAGTAAATAGAGCCTCTTGAAGATGTTATTTTTAGTTAAGGTTTGGCCAAACTGAATGAGGGAGGGTCTTAATTGAATTATTGTTGTCCTTTGTAAGCAGATAAAACTCAGACATAGTCAGAGAAAGCTGTGGGGTGGAGGAAGCTGGGAGTTGGAAGTCAACGGAACAGAATTCAGAACGCAGAAAAGAAAGGAGAGGGCATGGCTGTGTGATGGGCAAGCCAAAGAACCCAAGGACTGACAGCCAGCCAGAATGCTACAGAGCAAGAGGAAAAAGAACAAGCCTTCTAGCCTCTGAAAGTGTAAGACAAAAATTTCACATTGTTAAGCCAGCCCACTGTGTAGTATTTGTCTTAGTATCTGAGAAACTAACAATATACAAAACACATTACTCATATAATAAAACCATTAAAATATATTGGGTATACTGTAAGGGAATCAAGCTCCAAATGAAACATCATTGATGATGATGGTGATAATAACAAAAATATTTTAAATACCGTGTGCTAGTGTATTAGTCAGCCAAAGGGGTGCTGATGCAAAATACTGGATGGAGCCAGTTGACCATTTCCTGGGAGTGGGGTTGCCAGCCTTCTCAACCAAAGCACCTATGCTGGACTTGAGCAACTGCTGAGGAAGTCCAAGGTTATGTTTCCAGTCCTATCACCAGAATGAGAAGGGCAGTATAGGACAGGGACAGTTGAGGCAAAGGGGCAGGAATATTGGGAAGGTGGGGCAACAGCACATCTTCAATTTAGAGTTAGCTCCTGGAACTGAGTGTGGTGAAATTGTGGTCAAATTAATTATTGAACAATGCAGCTAAGCCCTCAAGAGCAGAGAGCTCCCTCTATAGGGTCTTAATAAAACGACTTTCAGATATTTGAAAATCACAGTGGCCTAATTCTGAAAAGTGCTTATTCTTCATGGAATGTGACCTGTTTTCTCCTCGGGAGATAGATAAAAACTAACATTAAAAGAATGATTACGTTTAGAAAGATTGGAAAGGCAGAAAGTTGATAAGCTAACTAGTTAAATAACAAAATGAGGACTAAGGCTGTACAATTTATTATTATATACTGTGGAAATAAAATTAAATAAGAAAGGGTGGTGATGACAATGGAAGGCAGGGAAGTGGGGAAATCCTCTGACTTCCCCCTTAATCAGACTGTTCTTTGTTGCCAGGAGGCAAGAGGGCTGGTGGGCATATACTATCGTTTTCCACTTCGCACTTCAGCTTCAGCACCTGTGTTTCTTCCCTCCACTTAATGGAGTATTTCAGATCTGCTTGAGAATGCAGAAAAAAGAGAGAATGCTTTAGAATGCAGAATATACACTGACTATCTCAGTAACTCCAAAAACCATCCATAGAAACTTCTTCGGACAAACAAGCATTCAACTAAAGACAGTTGTTCTTTCTCTCCTCTTCTCACCAACCTCTGGGTCCCTTGCATTTAAAATTACAGTAATAATAACTGTAGTTAGCATTGGGTAGTAAGATAGCCACATAATTTATGTCTAAACCATGATGCTTTTGACTGTGAAAAGGCATCCCCCAACAGACATAAATCAAGAGTGTCCTGGGCAAATAGAGGACATAGGATCAGTCTATTTGTTAAGTACTTACTTTGTGCCAGGCTCTGAGAAAAGGGCTTTACAGACTTGAGTTCACTTGATACTCTGAGTGATCCCCGAAGGGAAGGGTTATGAGCCCCATTTATTGATGAGGAAACTGAGACTTGGAAACGTGTCTAAAGCTGACCATCTCACCCAGACACAGCTGCAGTGCTCTGCATGACTGGGAGCCACCAGCCTGGGGGCTTACTGGGGTCATCTGGTCAGCTGTGCTTTCCCATCAGCCTGTCAGTCCAGCGCTCAGCCTGGAGCAGGTGCTTCCCATCCGGAATCCACTCCCTTACCTCCATCACCTGTGCCAAGTTCACATGTAGCCTGACTACCTGACTGACAAAAAATTATAGTATATAGAGCACGGCAACTGTCCGATTAGGAATCCCTATTATTCCTTTCACAGGCATAGAAACTTGAGACATTTCTCTCCTTTATTTGTGGGAAATGAGGGAGAACTTTTCAGAAACTGTTATTCTGTAGTCCAAGATACAGAAAAAAGATGGAATGCAGTATACTTCAGAGGACACTTGCATTCATCCTCATAAAATTCAAACATGAAATCATCTTCAAAGAAGACTTTTACCTGTTCAAGAAATGACATCATGGTGGTAACTTCAGAAGGCAGAAAGGGGAAGTTGTTGTTAAAAGGAAAAAACGAGGAAATGCTGGAATTCCTTTTCTTCAGTCCAAATGTAGAGACACTGAAGAAGAGGGTATGGCTCTGCTGTTGAAGTGGCTGTGTGAACGTGAGCATGAGCTGTGTGAACTCTAATTCTAGGAAACTCGTTGTCCTCCTCCATACAAAGGCAGACATATCTGATTTGCAATATAGCTATGAGAGTTCAAGGACTTGATCTGGATCAGGGCATCTTAACAAGGGGTCCGTGAGCTTGAATTGAAATTCAAAAAAACATTATTCTTGTGTGGACACGTTGGTGTAGGCATGGTATATTTATTAAATAATATACAGTATAGTGTGGACTTAGTAAGGGGTCTGTGGTTTTCACCTGACTGGCAAGGAGGTCTTAACAAAAAAGGTTAAGAACGCCTGATCTAGGTAGAGTGGTTCAGACGATCATAGCTTTGAATATTTCTCATACGAAGAGAGGAAGTGGCCCTAACCCCATGTTTTAGGGTGAGCACTCATCTCCTAGAACCCAGACATCACAGTTAACAAGTGTCTCTGTAGGGCCGACCAATGCGTATTTCTATGTGAATCAGAAGGCAACCCTTAGAGCCACTGGTTATGGAGCCTGAAGCAGATCTTTGCATGTTTGAAAACACAAAAATCCTAAGAAAATGGGAATAGGAAACCTGGCAACCCACTAAAAGAGATGGGGCTGCATTTTGGAAAGAGTTTTACAATCAGCTAGACGTTGTTTTGAATCCAACCAAGATCAGTTACTTACTAGCTATGGGCTCTTGAACAACCTTTCCAAAACCTGAGTTTTTTTCATCATAAAATGGTGTGAAGTAAGGACCGACAGAACAATTGAGAAGATTAGAGTGAATGTATATAAAGTGCCTGTAGTCAAAGTTAGGCAATGAATTATGAATGGCAAAATTTTATTTCATTTTGTACACAAGGGAAAAGGGTTTATTGTAGGATAATTTAAAAATCCCCTCCCAGTAGCAATACATTATATGGAAAGAGAACATTTGGACAATCACTGTTAGGCTAGATACAAAAACACAAAAAATATTTGATTAAAGTCACTAAGCTCTTGACTGATAGTCTGCTGACAGTTGGTGGGTAATTAGTTACCCTTAAAATAGATAGGCAAATTATTTAAGCATTTTGGGGGAAAAGTATTTTCCTCTCAGAGGACATTGTGAATTAAATCATGCAAAAAGCTTCTGACCCAACAAGGTTTGGAACAATTTTTCTATTACACTGCCTAGTCCGGCACTTGATGTAGAGAGAGAATATATACCAGCTATCCCAACGGCAGTCAATGCTTTGACTGGAGGACCACTGTTTTGCAAAGTTTTAGCTTAAAGCCACCAAAACAAAACACAGTCTTCTTTTAAATATGCATTTGCAGAGCAAAGCTGGAGCACAGATAATGCAAAGCAGAGGGAAACTACACGAAAAAGAAATCAGGAAATGGTTTAAGAAGCTACTAAATGATTGTTCTATCAGTAGAATTAAAGCATTTAATCTGTCTGATTTGGTCAATATTTAATTAGTAACTATTTCCCAAGTATGTATCAACTTATGGTGAAGAGCAGAGGAAAGTGGCTTTGGTTTTTATATTTTCCCTAACATTAAAAGTAGAAAATCTATGTGAATAAATAATTAATATTTCCTGCACCATCGGAATGTCTGAGAAGACCATGGAACCACTCGTTTGAGCCTCCAGCCAACAGAAGTCAAGGATTAGGTTTGGGCCAAACAGGCATGCTGTAGGAGTGAATTCTTTTCCAAAAGCCTTTTCCCTTACAACAACTTTCTTTTCTCCCAACTGTTAAATGCAATGTCATTTAGGCAGGATCCTACCATGGCTTGTTTCACTTGGGAAACTTTCAGAATTGAAAGTGTGGTCAAAACACCAAATGGATTTTTCTGCCCCTAAGCTTTCCAGAATGATGAATTGTGATGGTTAAGGTCTTTTAAGTCCACCACATTATTGAACCTGAGCCCAAACTGGACAGGATGTCTGAGGATGTCACAGTCATGCCCACGTTTGATTCCATGGCAAGTACTTTTCTCCATTCATTTGTGAAGAAAACTTTCATTGAACAATAATGTATTTAATAATCTATCCATTATTTTCCCTTGCTGACTTGGGGAGTGGAGTTCACTACTCTGAACCGATCAGTAACTTGATGTGACCTTGTTGCTTGTTGGTTTACTCAGCTCTCAGTTTGGGCTGTCTTGTTCTCCAGTACAGACCCCCATAGCACAATACGTGGAAGTTATAGGCACTCACTAAACAGCTGACGAATGAATATCTTGTGTCATATCTAGCTATTTGAACATGGAAAACCAGGGTACACACGGGTGCCAAAGTCGTCTTCTGCTTATCCTGTCCTGGCTCTTAATTCATGGCATTTGTTTGAGCCATAGAGGTACGACCTTTCCCAAGGTCATAAAGGAAGCAACATTAGCATCCTCTGGAGTGATGAAATGCACCAGAAACCACTCTTTCTGGCTAAGCCGGGTTCATTATCAGAATCTTGTTCAACACAGGCGTTTGGATAACCACTTACCAATCAGTTGACACATGAGACAAAGACTATTGTTACTTGAAAAGGATCATGGCATTTTGGCCACTGTTTAGAGCCAAAGAAACAAAAGACTTTCCAAGAGAAAACTTTAGCTCCAGAGCAAAGGAATGTCTTCTTCACATTTCTGTATCTCCCTTGCCCCACCCACCCTAGGCGCATATATATGTGAACATGCAAAATTGCATTCACACATGGCCAGACTCCCTCACATGGCACATGTACTTCTCTTGGCCATATATCCTGCAGGCCTACTGCCTGAAGCATGCTGGGAGGCAGAAGAGCACAATCCTGTGGAAAGTCAGCAGCTGCATTTGATGGCTTGGCCCAAGTTTGCTCAGCCAGCTCATCATGAGTGATTATGTTCTCATTTGTATCCTCACACTGCAAAAAGAGAAAGGTTAGCTGGTTTGGGATCCTTTATACAGCTGCTACAGATGTTTATGGAAGAATTTGATATACTGAATCTTTCCCAGAAGTTAAAAAAAAAAAAAAGACTTGTGAATGGGATATTGAAAGTTCTAAATTAGTAGCAGTGAGTGAACAGATTTCTTTGTTAACTGACCCAGAACATTAAATTGATTATGTAGTTTAACATCATCGTTCTATTTGATAGCTGCCTATTCATACTGCACCCTCCTACTTTATAGTCAATTGCAAACTCTAGAAATGGAAGAACATATTTATTTTGCATGGAATTTTGCAACTTTCTGCCATATGAACTACTCGTAATTTGTGATTTCTTTCCCCAAGGGGAGCCTATTACCCCAGGAGAAACGATCACCTGTATTTGAAACGTGCAAGCCTTGGCTGCCTTCTCTTCTTGTCTCATTCTCTGCTGCAAGAGCATATGGGATTCAAGGAGCTTGGACATGAACCCATACTTGGGATGTGCTTTCTAACCTTGAGAAAGGTTGTATTTCATCCAGACCCCTTGTTCACCACTCCTTTACCTCAGGGAAAGTCAGGACATGAGAAGAGAAACTCCTGGAAAAGCCACCATCAGCTGCCAAATAGAGGGTAATGAGCTGCAAGGGTTGCTGTTCCACCTTGGAGAGTTTACAAAATACCCTAGAGTACTGGTTAAAATTTCAAATTCCTGGACACTACTCCAGATCACCTAAGTCAGTATAGCTAAGATTTTTAGATAAGCTCTTCAGATGTTTCTTATGTACACTAAATTTGAGAATAATACTCACCTGGAAATTTGAGGCCTTATAGAAGGACATAGAAAACAGGCAATAAGAATAATTTTACTCAACATGGAGATTTTCAGGTAAACAAAGTTGTTTGAAATGAGCGGTCACCCTCAGCAGACCCTTACTTCAGATAATCACAATCTCACCATGGTCTTTTGATAAGGAATGCCCACTTGTGTCTCAATATGCATAACTGAAGCTTGCATTCCGGATAGCAGAACCCTGCAAATTCCTGACCAAATGGAAGACCCCACATCTATTATGCAGACTGCTCGCCTTTGTAAATCTTGATCACCCACTTGCTTAGGAATGTACCTATGTAAAAGCCCTATATAAGCTGATGAGAATCAAGGCTTCGGGGCCCAGAACTGATTTTTTGAAAATGACTATGTGGGCCCACGCGTGTAATAAAACTGTTCGTCCACTCCTCAGAGTGCTGTTTGGGTTTTTTCGGGACTGCATTTCTGTAACATTCTGGTGCGTTGGCCGAGAAACCCAAGCACGCTGGCCCTTTGAGCCTCTGGTTTGTGGCGAACTGGCGTGGCCAATGGTGCTCGCCGATCGAACGAGGTTGGCGCCTCCTGTCCCTTTGACAGGACCTCCTTCCGAGGTGGGCTCCACTGACCGCGTCACAGCAGCCCTACCTGACTCAAGGAGGAGATGGACTGAACATCAGGGAGCCGGCAACAAGGTGAGGTCCCCGGGTGACCCATAGCCAGGCCTGTCTTCGGAGGAAGAGGGGACTGATCACCCCCTAGTTCCCAGTTGTCGGGAACACAGTTCAGGGCCTCCCAAAGGGGGGAGGCAATGTGTAACCTCTGAGTGAATGAGAGTGTGAGTGGGGACGGTAGGGGCTTGTGCCTGCCGATCCAGTCTGTGGTCCCAGGGTCAAAAACCACGGGATTCGTGAGGGCTCACAAGGCTTGTTAGCTAGAACAATTGATCTCTGATAATTTAAGGCTTTTTGATGAGTTGCCTAACTGGGAAACTACCAAATGGCAAAGTCTTAAGAGTAAACTGCTTTTAAGGCCTCTGTAAGAATAGGAAGGAGCAC
>PVKH010044714.1:0-10579 GCA_004027955.1 Chaetophractus vellerosus | reverse complement strand
ATAAAGGATATTTATTTGGGGTAGAAGTCCACAGTTACCAGGCCATAAAGCATAGATTTCTTCCCTCACCAAAGTCCATTGCCATGTGTTAGAGCAAGACAGGTGCCAACATTTGCCAGGGCTCAGGCTTCATGGGTTCCTCTCTTCCCGGGGCTGCGTTTCTCTCCGGGCTTAGCTCCTGTTTCTTCCACAAGGTCAGCTGTAGACCATGAGCCTCTCTAGGCTTTGCGTCTCTCCACAAGACCAGCTGTAGACTATCAGGCGAAGGGCTCACTTCTCTTCTCCTGGGGCGTTCTCTCCAACATCAAAACTCCAATATCAGGGCCCGGCTAGATAGCTCAGTGGATAAAGAGCTCGCTGGGAAACCACATGGGAGGCCCTGGGTTCGGTTCCCGGGGACCTCTCCTAGCGGGCAGATCGCCTTGAGAATGGCAAAGCCGCCATGGGCGGGCCGGAGCCGCCGTGGGCAGGGCAAAAAGCTGCCACGGACAGGCAAAAGCCGCCACGGGCAGGGCAGTTTGCCTGCAAATCGAGCACAGCCAGCCACCCGCGAACTGAAAAGCCGGCCGTGATGGAAGCAGAAGCCGCCCACAAGCGGGGAGAGCCGCGCCTGCACAGTGACCCAGTCTCGGCGCGTCGCCGCAACGGGGGGGAAGGGGAGATATGTAATAAAATAAATAAATCTTTAAAAAAAAAAAAAAACAAAAAAACTCCAATATCAAAACTGCTTCTCAAAACTGCTCCCTCTGTCCTTTGCCTTGCCTTTTATATTCGATTCCTCCACCCACCAAGGAGTGGGGCCCAACGCCCTACTGACAGAGCCCAGTCAATGCCCTAATCACAACTTAATCATGCCCAGATTAACAGATCAGTTTACAAGCATGATTCAATATATATTTTTGGAATTCATAATTACATCAAACCGCCAAACGGGTACATACACCATATTAATAAATTGAAGAAGAAAAATCACATAATCATTTCAATGGATGCAGAAAAGGCATTTGACAAAATACACCATCCTTTCTTGATAAAAACACTCCAAAATATAGGAATAGAAGGAAACTTTCCCAATATGATAAAGTGCATATATGAAAAACCCACAACTAACATTGAACTCAATGGAGAAAGACTGAAAGTTTTCCCACTGAGATTAGAACAAGACAAGGATGTCAGCTCTCTCCACTGTTAATCAATATGGTACTAGAGGTTCTAGCTAGAGCAATTAGGCAAGAAAAAGAAATAAAAGGCATTCAAACAGGAAAGGAGGAAGTAAAACTGATGACATGATCCTGTACTCAGAAAATTCCAAAAATCCACCAAAAAACTATTAAAACTTATAGACAATTTCAGCAAACTGGCGAGATACAAGATTAATATACAAAAATCAATAGTATTTCTATACACTACTAATGAGCAAGCAATCTGAGGAAGTCAGAAAAAAAGTTCTATTTACAATAGCAACTAAAAGAATCAAATATTTAGGAATAAATTTAATGAAGGACATAAAGGACCTGTATTCAGAAAACTATAAAACATTGCTAAAAGAAACCAAAGATGATCTAAATAAGTGGAAGGATATTCCATGTTCATGGGTTGGAAGACTAAATATCATTAAGATGTCAATTCTACCCAAACTTATCTACAGATTTAATGCAATCCCAATAAAAATTCCAATATCCTTCTTTGAAGAATTGGAAAAGCCAAATATCAAAATTCTCTGGAATTGTAAGGGTCCCCAAACAGCAAAAAATATCTTAAGAAAGAAGAACGAAGTTGGGGGACTCTCATTTCCAGACTTTAAAGGATATTATCTAGCTATAGTGGTAAAACAACAACAACAACAACAGTGTGGTACTGGCATAAAGATAGACAGATTGACCGATGAAGTCAAGTCGAGAGTTTGGAAATAGACCCTTACATCTATGGCCAAGTGATTTTGACTAGCCTGTCAAACCCACTCAGCTGGATCAGAACAGCCTATTCAACAAATGGTGCTTGGAAAACTGGATATCCATATCTAAAAGAAAGAAAGAGGACCCTTATCTCACACATTATACAAAAATTGACTCAAAATGGATCAAGGACCTAAATATAAAAACTAAAACCATAAAACTCCTAGAAGAAAATGTAGGGAAACACCTTCAAGATCTTGTGGTTGGTGGTAGTTTCTTGGACTTTATACCCAAAGCACAAGCAACAAAAGAGAAAATAGGTATATGGGCCAGTCTCAAAATTAAACACTTTTGTATTTCAAACAAAATTTTTTAAAGGTGAAAAGACAGCCAACTCAATGGGAAAAAGTCTCTGGAAACCATATATCTGATAAGGGTTTGATCTCCATGTTATATGAAGAGATCACACAACTTACCGACAAAATGACAAGCAACCCAATTAAAAGCGGACAGAAGAATTTAATAGACATCTTTTCAAAGTGGAAATACAAATGGCCAAAAGACATAAAAAGATGTTGAACAGCACTAGCTTTTAGGGAAACACAGATCAAAGCTACGATGAGATATCATCTCACACCTTACAGAATAGCCACTATTTAAAAACAAACAACAACAACAACAAAACAGAAAACTACAAGTGCTGGAAAGAATGTGGAGAAATAGGAACACTCCTTCACTGTTGGTGGGATGTGAAATGATGCAGCCTCTGTGAGAGGCGATTTGGTGGTTCCTCAGGAAACTAACTATAGAACTGCCATGTGATCCCGCAGTCCTGCTACTAGGATATATTCAGAAGAACTGAGGGCAAGGATGCAAACAGATACTTGTACACTGATGTCCATAGCCGTCTTACTCACAATTGCTAAAAGATGGAAACAACTTAAGTGCCCGTCAACCAATGAATGGATAAACAAGATGTGGTATATTCATACAATGGAATATTATTCATCTGTAAGAAGAAATCAATTGGGGAAGCACATGACACCATGGAGGAAACTTGATGACATTATGTTGAGTGAAATAAGCCAGACACAAAAGGACAAATAGTGTATGGTCCCACTGATATGAACTAAACCCAATGAGTAGACTTATGGACTTGGACTGGGAAGTGTAAGGTGGTGGGAGACGGAATGTGGGATGAGAAGGGGGAGATGTTGCTGGATATATGTAGAATTTTTAATAAGGTTAAATGTAAATATGTGGTAATGGATGGACTTGATGGTGAGATGGAATGAATATAACAAATACTGTTGATTTAGTGACATGATTGTGACTGAATCGAGCAGTCTAGGGAGGTTAATGTTAGTTGGAATACTGCTGGAGGATAATAAAGGGAATGTATAACAATGACTTGGGCAGTAGATGAGGATTGTGGTTAATAATGTAAGTACAGGAAAGTTCTTCTACAACAAGGTGTTCAGAATGTGGTGGACATGGGAAAAGTATAACTAATGTAGTTTATAGACTACAGTTATTGGCACTATATTAATGCTAATGGTCAAAAAAATAACCTGGGGTTTGATTTTGTGAGATATGAATATGATTAAGCATTTTTTTTCATTAATACGCAGACCTTGACTACGGCATTTAACTAATCTGTGTTCACCTGCGTATCCTTCTGAACACTAGAGGAACAACTGAGTTAGTAGTTGCAGTTAGATGAGATGAAAGTGCCTGGACAGAACCTTTTAGGAGTAATGCTTCCAAAACTTGTTGAGCTGCCTTTTTCTGTTATTTTACTTTATTAAATTTGAAGAAGTTTTTTAAAAAATTAAAATTAAAAAAAAAGAAAAGGAGGATCAAACCCACCAGAACAGCGAAAACATAAAAACACTGACAATACCAAGTGTCAGTGAGGACACAGAACAGCTGGAACTCCCATAGGTGCTGGTAGGAATGTAAACTGGTACCACCGCGGGAAACTGCCTGGCAATACCTGCAAAGCTCCATAGGTGATGTTACCCCCAAATTATATGAGAAAGGGCTTTACTGTTCCTACAAATATTGTCTTTAATAAAAATACTCTGCTTTTAAGGACATTTTGATTTGTCAGGAGAGATTAGGAGGTGCAGATAAACACATGAAACTTTTTTTAATTAAAAACTTTTTATTTTGAGATAATTGTAGATTCACAGACAGTAAGAAACTATACAGAGATTCCATGGACCCTTTACCAGTTTCCCCCAATGGTAACAGCTTGCAAAGCTATAGTTTTTACAGTCAGGGTATTGACATTGATACAGTGAAGATACAGAACATTTCGGTCACCACAAGGATCCCTTTTATAACCACACCTACTTCCTTCCTACCTGCCTCCTCCCACTCCCACCCCACTCCTGTCCTTAACCCCTGGCTACTACTAGTCTATTCTCCATTTCTATAATTTTACCATTTAAAAGATACTATATAAATGGGATCATACAGTATGTAACTCTTTAGGATTGGCTTTTTTCACTCATCATTATTCTCTGGAGATTCATCCATGTTGTTGGATAAATCAATCATTCATTGCTTTTTATTGCTGAGTAATATTCCATGGTATAGATGTGTTTAATCATTCACCCATTGAAGGACATCTGAATCATTTCCAGTCTGGGGTATGATGGACAAAGCTGCTATGAACATTTGTGTATAGATTTTGGTAAGAACATGTCTTCATTTCTTTAGGACAAATGCCCAAGAGTGCAATTGCCGGATTGTAAGAATCGCATGTTTCCTTTTTAAATAAACTGCCAAACAGTTTTCCACAGTGGCTGTATCATTTAACAGTCCCACCAGCGATGAATGAGTGATCCAGTTTCTGTGCATCTTTGCCAGCATTTGGTGTTGTAACTAGTTTTTAATTTAACCGTTCTGGTAGTTGTGTAGTGATAGCTCATTGTGGTTTTAATTTGCATTTCCCTAATGGCTTATGAAGTTGGTCATCTTTTCATGTGCTTCTCTGCCATCTATGCGTTCTCGTCAGTGATGTGTCTTTTCGTGTCATTTGCCCATTTTCTAATTGGATTGCTTGGTTTTTTTACTGCTGGGTTTTTTGGGTTCTTTGTATCTGTCCGATGGTCCTGTGTCAGATATGTGATTTGTAAGTATCTTTCCCAGACTGTAGCTTCTCTTTTCATCCTTTTAACAGCGTCTATCACAGAGTAAACCTTTTTAATTTGATGAGATCTAATTTATCAATTTTTCCTTTTTTGGATTGTGCTTTTGTTGTCAAGTCCAAGAACTCTTTGGCTAGCTGTATATTCCAAAAACTTTCTCCTATTTTTCTTTTCTAATAATTTTTCAGCTTCACCTTTCACGCGTATGCCCAGGGCCCACCCCAGGTTCGTGCCTGTGTAAGGCGCCAGGCCGACGGTGCGGCTTTGCTGCCGCTGCTGCCTTTGCACCGCTCGCTGAGCAGGGAATTCTTCCTCCCCTGAACTGCTTTTGCTCCTTTGTCACGAGTCAACTGGACTCGTTTAAACTTCGCATCTGTGTGCATATCTGCTTCCACAAAGGTCTGAGGTGGCAAAGTCATTTCTTCTTCTTCTTTTTTT
Organism: Chaetophractus vellerosus; assembly: GCA_004027955.1. Classification (NCBI taxonomy): domain Eukaryota; kingdom Metazoa; phylum Chordata; class Mammalia; order Cingulata; family Chlamyphoridae; genus Chaetophractus; species Chaetophractus vellerosus. Next base: position 5,088 of record PVKH010044714.1, on the reverse strand, counting down.
TTTTTTGCAAAGTCATTTCTTAGCGGATTCTTTCTTAACTAAGCTACTCCAGGAGCCTGGGGTCCTTTGACAACATGCTTTAAAACTTCCCTGTCGTGAAGTAGAGCAGGGAAGCCTCAGCAGGGAGCTGCTGCGCTCCAGGTGGAGCATCAGGCTAGGACTGTAGCAGCAGCCGGTAGAAGGGACCTGCTAAAAGAAATTTTAAAAAATAAAAAAAGAGGTACCATGGCTAAGAGATTTGAAATGGAGTCGGGAGGTCATTCTGGAGGTTCCTCTTATGCAGGAACCTCAGCCAGCTGTCACAAACTGCCAAAATATGCGAAGCCTGAAGCAACAATGTTCCTCAAAACCCCAAAGGCATCTGAACCAGAAAACAAACCTCAAGATAAAGAACTCAGTTAACTAGCCAAACTAAAGAGCAATTAGAGTACCCCAAATCCCCAAATATATACCAACCACAAACAGCTTGTCTAATCTTCTTTTCCGGTAACATCCCTAGCCTGGAATTGCCAAGACCAGAAATGAGATGGGTTCCACCTGAATCTGTGCTCCCCAAACTACAATTCTAAGGCCCCAGAGAGGTGCCTTGTTACTTTGCAGCTTAATTTGTTATTTCTAGCTTGACAGTCCTGCTGAGGAGCTAGACCAGAGAAACTAGGGCTCAGGAACAGAGAGAGTCCAGAGCTGCACAGAGAGAAGCCCAGAAGGCACAAGGCAAGTAAGAGGCAAGAAGACAGCCCTATGTCTAAGCCAGCGGGGAACCTGGGGAACTTTGGGGTGTTGTGCCCAGGCAGCAACTGACCCTTGGGCACCTTTGTGCCCATTCGAAAGAGGACACTTGTTCCTCGAGATGGACACAGCCTGCACCGGTGCTTGACAAGTGGAACGAGCTTGGGCAACCTCGCCCAGAGCACAGTGCATACAATCGGAACAGGACCAAAGGGAGATGGGCAGCAGGTGTGTGCTCCCGGCCGAGGAAAGGCCTTGATGACCAAGATGTGGCCAAGCTGACCCCAGCTGCCATTATCCTTCAGGGAACAGCAGAGCCGAGGGGAGCAGCCTTACAGGTGGTGACACTGTCACAGATTCTTAACCTGGGGCCCCAACATGGGCCTAGGGGGGCTGGGAACCCCTCCCCCCTGAAATGTTATACAGCTACAGCATGGTGGCCTGAGAGGCTGGGGAATTGTTTCTGTTTTCCCAAAACTGATGACTGGAACTGAGAACCAAATGGACTAGATAGCCCCCATACCAAGTTCAGCGAGCTATCAGCTTGGAAGCAAGCCACCTTTCCGCTGGTCTTGGCATGGGGTAGCATTTAGAAGAACTAAAGCTGGTGGTGCAGGAGGAGGGAGTTGTCTCTTGGGGGAGGGCAGAGTTTGTGAAAAAGACCTATTCCTTCCATCCCTTCTCCCTGAGGGTCGGAGGAGAAGGGTGGGCTTTTGACTGGTTTGAACAGGGACGGAGGGGTCAAAAAAGTGATATCTGCAAGATGGGGACACTGACATGTCTTTGCTATTTGGATGCCTGCGAGCCACAGAGCTGTCCCCAGGCCACTGGCATGGGACAGCCAGGTCAAGATAGGGCAAGAATCACTCCCTCAAATCCCAGCTTCTTCCTAGGAACTGAGGCTGCGGGCACCAAAGTTAGGGCCGGGGGGAGTAAGATAAATGTGGAGACCACACGCTTGCCGGGAGACAAGTAGGCAGCAGCGCTGGGCACAGAGGATGAGCGGCAGGTGCTTTCTGCTGAAGTCAGCCTGGAGATGCCGTCAGGTCGTCAGGGACTGGCAAGGCCTGGGAAAGCGGCTCGACACCCTGGCGTACCAAGGGGGCGTGGTCCGCTTAGGCAAGAAGAAGTATTTTATCACTGATGTTGTCCAATATTATCCATGCATCGTGATAATAAAAGGCAGGCCAACTTCGCATTAGTTTTTATAATTGCATTATAATTCTCCACCGGCCTCCCTCAAAATGCCACTTGACAATTCATGTTGACATTGAGCCCCTGGCAGCAGAGCCTTTAGGTGCCTCCCCTGACCTGAACCAGTCCAAAGACTGTGCGCGGGTTCAGTGAGGGCAGGACCAAGGCAGGAAAGGGGTGGACAGAGTTACTGAGAGGGAGCAGCTGCCCCTCACGTAGGCACCCACTCACCCCTCCGGGGCAGAGGAGCCCTGCGGTGGCCTGGCAGGAGGAGGAAGCTCGGAGCTGAAGGTAAGACTGAAGTTTTAAAATAGACAGAACTTACATTACATTGTGATAAATGAAATCTAATAGGCCCAAGATAGAGGCACCCATGCCAAGTCCCAAGTCAGCAAAACCAAAAACCCAAGGTAGTTTCTATTACTTGTAAATGCCAGAAATTAAATTTGGTTTTCCGGGCTATTCCCAGAAAACCAAATTTAAATACAGCCAGATCGTTATCAATTATCACCAGCCGACTTCCTCATTCCTATGCCAAGTAACTTCCTTGTTTCTAAGCAACCACCTGCTCCCCACTTTGTAAGACCCACCTAAGAAAAATGAAACTTCAAGTCAGCCCATGAGAACATTTCCCCAGTCGCCCTCTACCAGCATCTCCTTCCCACCCCTTCTGCTTTCCTAAGGGGATGCCGCCCGGTTCACGAATTGCTCAGTAAAGCTGTGAGTTGCTAAATTGCATGAAAAGTTTTTCTTTCGTCAATTGTTAGCATTAAGTTATTAATAATTTAATAACTTAAATGAGACTTTTAATAGAAATGACAAAGATGCTCTGGGGTCAGGGAGCTCACCAACCTGCAGAAAAAGGGGTTGATGGTGCACCATGGGAAGCAGACATGAGAAAAGTGAATCTCTTCTTTGTTAAACAGTCGGTGAAGTGCAATTCCTCAAGAAAAGCAGCTACCAACATTTTTCTCTTTGAGCACGTATGTGCATTTTCGGGAGAAAGGATGTACACTTTCAACATATTCTCAAAATGCTCCTTGACCCAGAGGAGACCAGGAGCAGTGTCCCCAGGCCTCACAGGCAGGCTACCGACTGCCAAGAGTGTTACCTCAAAACACCCTTTCAGATGACATTTTCTTTACACCCTGTGTTCAGCAACCATCTCTCTACCGGCTGTGTGGCCTTGGGCAATTGAATAAACCTCTCTGTTCCCAAATTTCATCTATAAATATGGATAATAACACCACCACCCACCTCATAGGGCTGTTGTGAGCATTAAATGGGTAAATTTATATAAAGTGATTAGAAATGTTACTGGTTTATAGCAAGGGATGGCCATGGCTAATAATCTTACTCCCTGGACCTCTCGGAGAACCTAGGGAATTTCTGCATGGACAGCTAACTCCCTTGTAAGTGGTTCAGCTGAGTGATGCCCATTTTGAGAAGTGTTTTTCCTAGATCAAAGAATAGACTTAGAGCCAAGAACCAAGAAAGAGAATTAGCCAGAGAGCTGAATCACTCGTCTCGCCCACAGAGGGAAAACCCCACGCTGTCATGCTCAGAACTGCACGGAGTGCCTCAAAAGGCACCGGTTTAATAAACTGGGGAAATTGGGGGGCTCTTTTCCGGTCCTTGGACTTGACATTGGCTTAACATCCCTCCCAGGGGACAGCCCCAGCCCCCGGCCTCCCAGTGCCAGCTCACGTCCTCCTGTTGACATAAAAAGCACATAACACTGTCCTGGGAGCTTTGTTATTCATGGTCACTGCCATTCACTTGGCACCCTGGGGAGGAACCTGTGCCTTCCAAAGGGTGAGCAGCTGAAAAGACTCCTCACAGAGCTGTCCCCCAAGTGGAAGCTTTCCAATAAGAGGGCTAGAAGCAGGTGATAGAAATGTCCACCGTGAACTCTGCACCCATTCCTTTGTGAGATATACTGGCTATCAATAGAAAGAAGCTGGAAGCTTCCCCAGGAGGGCCAACGGGGCCTAAAGGGGTCACTAAGGTGCTAAACATTCTCACTAGGCCCTTGCAGGTAGGTGTTTGCAGCTGTTTGCCAAAGAACCAGATGAGAGAAGGCAGGGAAATCAGCTGGTTGAATCTCCTGCAAATGTGTATCAGAAAAGTTGCCTTTGCATACAAAGTTAAACACTGGAACTAGGCCAGTTTGATGGTACAGGAACGAAGCTCAGGGCCAGGACATTTACCGTTGGGCAGAGGCCACTGTTACCATAGATACCAGGCCTGGCTTTTTTCCACCATCCCAGGATGTCCACAGTCTAGGTGGAAAAGCCAAAATGTGCACACTGGGAATTTCCAGTGGCTGAAGCTCAGGCTCAGTCTGTGAAGTCAATGCCGTTCTTTGTGTCTACTTTCTCCTAAGACTCTCCTGGTTATTTCCTTTTCTCTCTTGACAGCATCACACAGGGGTAAAAACATTTTTGAGCAACCAGTGAGAAAAGGCCTGGGGTTTTCTGGTGGTTTGCTCAAGCAGGCTTGTTTATCTTACCTGTATCTGCTGTATCTCTAAAACCCATCTTTCTGGAAATCAAGTCATCATGAGGCAACCACGCTTTGAGCCTGAACCCGAGTGATGTGGCTCCCACGTGATGTGGGGCCAGGCGTCGATGAGGGAGTTTAATTATGATTTGACTGCTCTCCTTGAATGAGCCATCACTGATTCAGGATTTTATGGGAAGACCTACAAAAACACAGCTGCACACATCACTGAGCTAGACCTCATTTTCCAATAATCTAATGTGAGGCCCATGTCTGCCCTTCCAGACAAAACCAAATCTTTTCTTTTCCTTCTCCTCTTTTTCCTTCTTTCTTCTTTTTTAATCAGATGATGAAACTCACATAGCCCACCGTTTAGAGTTTTGCCTTGGATTCTAGGAAGCTCCGAGTCAATTTTAGTGCTTTCACTGTATTTAAAGTTGCAAAATCCCTTGTCTTTTTTACTTCTTTAAGGAGCAGAATAAAATTATTTAGTTAATTAACCCGGACTTTAGGTTAAGCTCTGACTTAAAATAGAATTGTGTGCCTAATGTTTATGAGGCGTTGGTTATAGCTATTGTTAAGAAAGAATTGGCTCTGGGTGGGGTTTGTGTTACTGATTTGAATCTGTTCTCTTGGAGCTGATTTGAATTGACTGGTGAGGCC